>JAVJAQ010004948.1:0-5000 GCA_032362365.1 Zygogramma bicolorata | reverse complement strand
TTACCAACTTTTTCATTTTAATTTTTTTTTATTTTGTCTTACTTTTCTAATAAACCCATCGGTGATGGACCTAAATGGAATAGCATTTGAGATAATGTTATATGTTTCTCTTGAAGTGGAGGAATTGAGCATTGGATAGATGTGATAGGAATTCTATTTGCGAATGATGAATACGGATTACTATAATATGGAAAAAGTTATACATTTTGGAAATCTGCCCAACCGTTTTACTTCATTGATTTTCTCTTGGCTCGGGTATTGAGCTCTTACACGTCCTGTATACCAATTCTTCTTCCCGACCATTATCTTTGATGACGCCACGTTCCCTTTCAACTTTTCAGACATAGTGACGTAATCCACACAAGAGTCGTCTTTAGCTCTGCGAGTAGAAATCAAAATTATCGTGACATTCGGTTTGTTTTGTGTTTCGAAGATCCAGATTGATACGACACAAAGGCAAACAGAGAGTAAGTTGTGGCGAACATAGACTTGCCAATAAATTTGTTCAGATTAGATCTCTGCATGAAGCATGGCGTGGCCCAGATTTCTTTCGGTGTACGCTCTACGAACAAATTGGGAATTTGTACAGGGGAACACGAATTGGAGATGGGTGGCCGATTTGTTTGAGTGAAAGTGACTCGTGATGATAGGCGATATTTCTGTTACGAAAAGATTGGAAAAATGTAACAGGGGTAGTCTTGAAATACTTGAAGCAACGGTAACCACCATCACAACTTCCGATAAACCATCCTCCACTATGACAGAAAGACCCAGAGGTGTGAACCCACAATCCTACTATTTGAAGAAGAAACATCAGGTGTAGTTTTCCAGGAAAGTTATTCTGAGAAGAAAGACATTTTGACGTCTACCATAGCTGCTTTTATTATAATTTTTAACATTTTCAATTATGAATATATCGCATATTAAGGGCATTCTGTGTATACACAAAGTTCAATGTTTGTATACCTACGTATGTATCTTTGTGTGAATCCACACTATGTATTTCTGAGTTAAAAAATATTATTGACGATAATCATAAAATAACATCCGACTGTGAACTCAATCCATGATGCAATCTTCGAAGTCATTGATGAAAGTAAAATGTATTATCGCTTCATTCAAAACAATAGTAATTTATATAATAAATCCACGAAATGAGATTTTCGACGAGACCGCTTCGGCCGAGGCAAGATAATCTCGAGGTCACAAAAAGATTTTGCGGCCATAGTTTACACAATATTTTTCGTGCAACCGTGAAAATTATATAATGCCAATAAATATTATATCTTTTTGAGAAGACAACGTTTGAACGCTTCTGGTGGCACGAAAACTATTTTCCTTCATCTGACTGAACTCGGCACATGCCTGCAATCGTTAGTAGCAAATAATCATCTATTCTATTACCATGAAACTCTGATGAGTAGCTGTGTACATACCCGAAAGGTTTGATCAATATTTATAATAATTGAATCAGTGGTTCATTGTGTTCTGTATAGGAGAAGAGTTCGCGAACTATTCGTCCGATTGCCATGATTTTTATAAGCTATCGTTCACGAGTCTGAATTTATGATATCAGTACCTAATAGTAACGATAGTTATGGCATATGTGTAGAAGAAGGTCGGAAACCGTTACGATGGACTCACTTTCAATACTCATGCCCGTTTCACTGGAAAATAGAAATGTTGGTATTTCTACGGCTATATCACAAAACTGCTTTTCCTTAACTGTTCTTTATAGAACAATGAAAAACATTGCATGTCACTGATTTCATTTCCTCGCCTGTTAACACAATGACTTTATGTCACAATTGTAGTTAATAAGGATTACACCATAACAACTCTAACAACTCTATTTCCCTATTCAAATGCACCTGAATGGAAATTTTGATTGACATTGAATTTGAAATTCATGATATTGGTTTACTCGTTTCGCTATTATCTGCTACAGCCGTAGAAAAAGTATAGTGTATGACTCGCATGCAATGCTAATTTCCCACTCGTATGATTTGCACATCCGCCTTCGTGGGGAAATTACTTCAATTCCTTGCTCGTTGAACAATATAATGTTTTCGATTTCGATATAGGTGAATTTAATGAGCAATGGTTACTTTGTAGATGTGAGACTGAAATGTGAGTGGGTCAGTCAGATATTAGGTCTTGAGGTGTGGTGAATACATCGAATGAGTAAGGTGTACTGAGAGCGAACGCACTAGGATAATCTCCAATTAGCTATGAGCAGAACAGAAAATAATTTTAATAACTTTTTTCCGCAAAATTTTCTGCCATCTGGTGCACTTGTATGATTATTAGATAAGGAAGAGAAATGGAAGTTTGGACCACTATTGGATTGAAGAGCAAATCGTGAGAAAGGGTTTTCCTGTATCAGATGAGCAAATAAACTTCTCCTGGGTGTGAGAAGCAAATATATCAAAATTAGTTATTCCTCTCCTAACTGAAAATGTTACCATTTTATTCCACTCCACTACAATGCATAACTTTACTATTTCGAAAAATAAGATTAGCTTTTTCAAGAAAATCCAATTATCCAATTCGATGTTATTATCGATAATCATTAGAGACAGAAACAGCTCTTATATTTCATGAAATTTCGTTGAAGGATGAAGTACAGTGTCGGAAACTGACATTAAAAACCCGAATTTCTGGAATCCCCAGAGTTTGTATTAAATTGTGCTTGGTGCTCTTGTTATGTGATCAAGAAAACTTTGCAGTTCATTCCTATAGTTTTCAAAGTCACCAAAAATGGTACATTCCTTTAGGACAAGCTACCGTTGGAGGCACAGCCAAACACGGGAAGTCGTGCAAGCATGAAAAATAATTTATGAGCGTGTACCGAACAATATTTTCCATTATATCCATTTGAAAACAGCAGACTGTTAAGTAGCGCAAAACTTATGGTAGGGGCGGAGAAAGCCAACTTTCGCTAAACAAGTAAGTGAACATAGGTAGTGTTTTCAGAAAGGTAAGTATAATGGAAAATATAATCTCACGCACCAAAGCAAAATTTCTTAATCTACCTTGGAGGCGGTTTCACTTCAACAAGCTGAAGAATCGTACAAGAAGGATATTTAGATATTTCAATACCCAATTGAAGGATTAGGTGTATAGGTTAATTCAGGATGGAAATGGCTATTAACGCCGGTTCCTCGATCCATTGTCAAGAAACTGGGCTGTCACCTTAGTCCTCAGCTTTTGAGGTCATAGGTGACGGTTGGGTTTTCTACTATATGTACATATATTGGAGAAGTGGCCCTCAGTCTAGTTCCATCGAATATCTAAGTTCAAGCAATGGTGCGAGAGGCTACCGTTTAGATGAGCGACCAAGCTTGGGCAGACTCTTATTTGTTATACTCTTTCGTACTTGGTAGAACTTTTTTATCTTTTTTCTATCAACTTATAACTTCTCCAGATAAACTAAAAAGCCCATTTTGGATATTTTCGAACATCCTATATCGACTTAAATGAAATATCATTGAAAATAATGTAATGTGTTCCGTCACATGTCACGAGTTTGCGTTACTAGGAATATACTGTATAAAATAGAAAAAAATTATAATTTTCGGAAATCCTCTCCACCGATCCATTTTCCATTGATTTTTTTTCAGATTGGCTCTCGGATATTGAGCACTTTCATATATACCAATTCATTCAAGTAGATCAAAACTAGTAATTTCATTATTTTATCCCACTCCACTTATTTCACGATACAAGGAATAACTTCACAAATCCACAAAATCAAATTGATTATCCGAAGGAAATCCAATGAGAAAATTAAAAGTATTCAATGAAATCTTGAGTCGGTTATTGTCAATAGCCATAAGAGTAAGCTGAAGGCTCGAGAATCTGTTGAGAGTCTAAAACAGGCAATAAAAACCCGAATTTCTGGAATCCCCAGAGTTTATATTGAACTTGTGCTGAGTGTTCTTGTTATATGATCGAGGAAACTTTGTAGTTCATTCCCATAATATTCAGGTCACCAAGAAAATATAATTTCAAGCACCAAAGAACAATTTGCTAATCTATCTGGGAGGTGGTTTTACCTTAACCAGCAGTTGGGAAAGTTCTTCGACAAATAAATTCTGTCCCTTACTCGGGAAGCCATTATAAGTTAAAGTTCACAACCAGTACACTTTCCGGTATTATCTTCGAGAGGAAGGAATTGAAACGACGATATAACTTCACATTTGGCTAATCTGAAAACACTGAACGATTTCTGGGAGATTTGTTCTCGAAATGGTTCAGTGAAAATGAAATTTCGCTTCAGAATTTATTGTCGTTCCTTAGAGCATTAGCTAACTATTGACGTGTGTGCATTGAGGATGCATTCAACGGAAAATTCTTTATGTGCCTCTATGAAAAACTGAAAACTGTATCAAGGTGAGGTATGAAAAATTCAGGGATTTATTTCATTGCCCATGAGTTCCATATAACCATTTCCCTATATAAATTATTTCGAATGAAATGATCCACGAGATCATAACTCAATAGCAGTCGTAAAACAAGAGTGGATATGGTAGCCATATCGCACGAGGACGAAATTTGGGCACGATGCCGTATTTAAATCAATATTGAACGACACATATTGAATTAGTGATGTCATATTGACAAAAGGCCACAAAAAAGTCGGTTTTGGGTGAGACTGGTACCCACGACAATGAAGTAGATCGTGTCAGAGGACTAGCACTTTATCCACTAGACCACATGGACTGTATAATTCCAGTTGATTATTGGTAGGTTTGAAGGGTAGATGTGAGTTCTTCAGTTCCACAAAAAAACATCAATTGTGACAATTCAAACTCGACTCAATAAAACAGGAAATATTTCAAATATGAATAAGTAAACAACATGGATATCATGTTTGTAGGTAGACAGATCAGAATTGTGACGTTTCTACGAGAAACCTGGCAACCAGGTGTTTGGTTCTCTGTGATTGGTGGAATTCATATCACACCATGTGTGGATATAAAATGATATCCATTGAG
>JAVJAQ010004947.1:0-55459 GCA_032362365.1 Zygogramma bicolorata | reverse complement strand
ATGGCATCGATGTGATCTATCATCTCAATTCGTAAAACGCATGAAGGATCACATTGTGCATTCGATCCGGGGTTTTAAACCAGTGGCGTAGCAGCGTTCTTATAGCTTATTTTCCCCTTTCATTTCTTACCCCAATAACCGACTCACAGAACACGAACCTACGATATTATTACGGCATAATCGGTCTAATGGCTAAATCGAGTGGTAATTCCCGAATTTTCATAATTGCCTTATCTGCGAGTCGCGTAATGTAACTTTTCTACTTCCACCATCCTGACAGCTGTAACGTAATGTCTCACTCACAATTCACGTGTTTTGTGAATTAATGGCGGCCGCCAGTGGCAGTAGAAAAATAAATATAACTACTGATAACCCACAAACGGCTATTCCGATTTTCAAGAGTGAAGTAGTGTTGAGAAGAGTACTGAAAAACCTACCAGTATCACAGAAGTATCACGAGATTCGCTTTCCATTAAAAAAGTTAATAGCGCCCTTTTGGCGGCGATGACATCACACTATTGATTCATTCACCAAAAATTACTGAAAAACATTTTCGTGTAAACTATATTCGACTATGTCGACACTCTACGTGCATATTATATACTCTTTGAAATCAATATGAGCTCAACGTTTATTCAATAACGAAAATCTGTTGACAATTTACCCATTCCGACATATCAAGAGCTTCGACTGAAATATTTGAAATTTTCTGGGTTGCCAGATCCTCATCTGGCATGACAATTGTTATCTGACAACGTTCGTGATAGTACTTGCTATTCCGCAGAACACACGTCAATTTCAAAGCATATTGAGTACGTATTTTTTTGCTTTCTTCATATGTTTGACATGTATATATTATTCGTAAATTGATTGGAAAATGTCGGTGAATTGGAGATCGACTATGGAAGTCTCTTGAATAGTGATGAAGTGAATGTGGAGATGAAAGAACGAATAGGTTTTGAACTGAAGAATTGAAAGAATCCTGCTAAAAGGAGAAAATGAGTGGATGAGGAATTTCACTCTGAAGAAGTGCTAGTAATTGCTTCTTGGTGATAGGACTAGAATAACCCATCTCCCCTTCTTCTCCTTCAGAAGGTAAGATGATATTTTTGCGAACATCGATATAAATTTTATATCAAAATTGTTTTCTACTCTTCCCATATGAGAATCCCAACGATACATTCGAACAAATTTGAGTGATTCTACGTGATTTCCAAAAAACATAATTTGCCCGTCAATGCGGGTTCATTTGTCTCCTACGAGAAGTCCTTTCAGTTGCCTTGCCTTTGTGCAGTTGAGTTGAAAAATAACTCCGCTTCACAGTGGAATTCGAAGCACACCCTCATATACGAACATGACGTTTAGGGATTAGGAAGCTAGCCCGCATGGAGCGAGCTCATCAAAACTTTTGAATGAAGTCAAATCATTTCAATTAGTATGTTTGGACAGCATATACAGAGAGAATATGTATGAGTTGTTTGTAAAACGAAATGAATCATAAGTACTGTTTGAACGTCATTATTTCGTGGCGGATCAATATTTGTTCCGTAGTTTTCTGGTCTGTAAACTACCACAATCTGAAAAAATAAAAATTAATAATGGAATCTATAAAAGTGTAGAAGGGCAGGTTTTCAATCTCCCCCGAAAATTTGCTGCGTTTATTGAAAGAACTGTTCTTCAATAGACGCAGCAACTTTTCGGGGTAGATCTACCCTTCTACACTTGTATAGATTTCAGTATTAATTCTGATTTTTTCAGAAGACTACGAAACGAAGAAATGAAGCATATTATGCCTACTGTTAGTTTTATTCATTCTCTGATAGACCGAATCAAGGGAAGGTTATCAAAGGGCGCGTTTCGTGAAAGATACTTCAAATCTAGCCCATACCCATTGAAAGATGTGGATTCATTATTTTCTCCAAGGCCAGAATCAGGCCTCTTGCACACGACTGGTGATTTCGCCAGTCGGCTCTTTCACCGGCCCGGCCGCGCCGGTGAGAAAACCGGAGAAAATTACTTCACGCCGTAGTCGTTTCAATACATGCAAATATATATGACTTGATGCACGAACGAGGATTTTCAAATCGTCGGCACCGTGTACAGAGTCATAGTATTTTCGTATTCATTTGCTTAGTAAAAAAAAGACGGTGATATGGGACAAGACGAGTGACGAATTCAAAGAAAGAAATAAAACTGAAGCCGCATGGCAAAATATTAGCCAGCAAATCTCATGTTCCTGTAGTATTTATTCTAAAAGATCATACCGCACTTCTTTTTTTTACTGGTGGATGGATACAGGCTTTTCTTGATTCCTATTGTTTCTTTGTACTTTCTTAAATACCGGTGAGATATTTTTGGCAAGTTTCACTTTCTATGACGGACAGCACTGAATGTCAGAAATAGCGGTTGTGTGCCAGAGGCCTTAGCCTGAAACGAAAACTGTGTTCAAAACTCAAGTGGTGCCCAAGAAGAAGAATATATATTCTTCGTCATAACCCCCTTCTCCAGCGCCATTTGTAGTCCAAACCCAATATTCAGTTTTGTGAATTTGGTCTTCATTCATAACTGTAACTCCTCAGAAACTGCGGTACAGGGTGCTATATAGAGAGTAAAAAAATTTCCCCAAGCAGCAAGATTACAGAAGGCGCTTACAAACGACCCCTACTGAGCAATAGAAATACTAACAAATGACGATGGCACAAAAACTATCGACCTCCAGAGGAACGTAGACCCCTGACGACATGTTCTCTATCCTCGATTTATTGATCGGGCTGAATGGATGGGGGTATGCAATATTCCCTCGGTCCACGGAGGAATACTGTCAGATCGTCAATGAGCTGAAAATCATCCCCTTCAAGTTACCAGGGCCTGAATGTATTTTTGCATCAACTGGTAGAAATTTTCAGATCCTCCAGAGGTCAAGGTTGTAATCATATGGGTAGGAAGGAAGACTTATTGATAGACTCATTAGGTATGCCAAGATTACCAATATAACCCAACCAGCATACGTACACCGGAGGAAGATCTACCGATATGGCCCTCTGTCTCGTGGCCAACCGCCGGTTTCGGACAACTAAAATAATGACAATTTTAACACCATGGCGTATCAAGATAACTGTTATATGTTATACAGCTCACAAGCAAGTTCGAGGGCGTGTTCTGCGATATAATGCAGGTAGTTCCCAATGTCAGAGGAAAATGGTCGCTCTCACATATTACACAAACAGGTTCAGATAGGCATCGGCATGATTCTAAAAACCAGAAACTATTGCACATTCATATTGATTCCAACTATACAACAAAATTGAATGTATCACAGAAAGTATTCAGTATTGACAAGTGAGGTCAGATTTTCTACACTTGAACCGATCGATAGAAACCAACAATTGAAAAATATTCTATCTCACCACCTAACTTATAATACATCTAATGTGCAAGAAGCATTCTCTTAGGAGAATATGCCGTCACGTACCCTAAGACGACTCACATTAAATGATGCTGTTCAAAATAATTCAACATTTTCTTCAACTTATCTGGAATATTAAGCGAAATGAACGCATCATGTAAGTTCTCTTTCAGTACGTGGCATTGTAATATACGCGCACATAATCTGGGTTGAAAATGTGGTTCCGAGAAAAGATCTTTATAGTTGAGTCGTTTTATTCACCCACTCCAAGTATGACTTTTCGCGAATTTTTCGTGGAAATATTTGGTCCTCATCCACTTTCCGAATAAAATACACCTCATAACTGACAGAAAATCATTTTATCGGAATACATTCAAATGTTATTCTTCGCACTTATCGAGATTTACAAATCGCATTGCATTTCAGATATACGAAGTTTGCGATTCAGTATCTTCAGTCCCAACCAGAGCAAAATATCCGCCATCAGCGCCTTGGGTGGTCGTTGACAGTATGGTTTCAAATTTTACGCAGGAAGGCGGCTGTTATTTTTTCAAATTTATTACTGTGTTCTGTGATCACTGTTAATCAACTTAAGTAAGAGGGAAATGGTTTTTTTCATGAGAAAGAGAAGTGGGAAACTCTGAAAGCACCCACTCTCCCAAACATCCCGCTGACATTCAAAATAAGATAGAACTCCTACATTGAGAATGGGGTCAGACAGACATAAATCTTCACTGAGACCTATCAAATAACAGTCATCCAGTGATCCTTGATTGAAAACAACACCAACAAAAGCTGATGAGGTCATGATCAATTTCCTAATCATTTGTCTTCCATGTCAGGGCGACCAAATTCTTATATTCTCTGATTGTGGTAGGTTAAGATCCCAAAAGAAAAATACGAAGAAAGAATCCACCTACTACAAAATAATGACATTCACACAGTACGGCTCCACTCTATTGACATTGACCCAATTATAGGGCAGGGCGCAATAAACCGCTAGCATTTATGACATCTACCCGTGTGGATAAAAATTGTTTCAAGGCTCGGGATGCAGGATTTACTCGTGATTTCTGGACCCAATAATCAAATGAACCCCCTATGAAAATTTGCGATGTACTTCAAACCGAGCCAACAGAAATGACCATGGCAGGAGATCAAATAACCTCGAAAGAGTAAAGGTATAAGTAGCAGAACTGTACCCATCTTACCGATAACAGACAGACAAACATTGCTTACTTCGAAGAGACAAGTCACATTGAGGCTAATATTAGAAAACCACTATGGTTTGAGCCTTTCGGAGTAAAATTGGTAATGTGAGTTGGACGAAGCGTCATGCGTCGTGAATTCTCTATCCAGGAAGGCTGAAAACCCTTGGGACCTGAACCATTAATTTTTTGCGATGGTACACTCCCTTCGCAACTTCGAAAGACGTTGCAATGAAACCACCAACTGAATTCACTCTAGAGAGCTACTGGGACATCCCGATGCAGAAACAGCTGGAAATACCTGGCATCAGTTAGAAAAAACATTCGTATACTAACAGATGATCTGGACACTGCCAGCTATGACAGAACATTTTCAGAATAGTAATAACGAACTCTGCTCTCCACAAGGGCTGTGAACAGGAAGATGAAAGTGTAGATCGTGTCATATGTCACTGTCATGCATCATCATCAAGAATGAGAGCAAGAACAAGTTCAATTTCCGAGAGAGTTGGTGGGATAATAGGATCAATTCACCTTGAAAAAACAATTGATTCCTGGCCGCCGTTTCGAATTCTTCTTCAGGGCTCTGTAACAATGAATTTTCATGAATATACCTTCCTCAAAACTCACATGTTTATTGTCGTTTCAATTTCATAAGAAATGATGAATACCACTATCACATGGGCTTATGGAAATCACAAATTCATTTATCCAAATAACGCATCACAGCTAGTTACTCAAACATATTCTGCTTCTTGCTTGACTATTCTGATGCAACCAACCAACCAACTGACGAACGTCAACCTTCAGATGTCGACCTTTCTACGAGCCATGGATCAAGGTGTTATTCTCAGCACGTTGGTTTGGCAATAAAATATTTATATTCGAAGTCAAGAAGACTGAGAAAAAATCTGCATTTTTATCACTTGGACACTTGAGCTCTTGCATCGGCTCCTTAGCCTGACAAAAAACTTGACCCATGTACGATGCGCAAAGCATATGGAGGGATTATCCGTCCCCTGTTGGTGGGGCGTTGTCCATTATTTTTTTGTCAATAAATAAAGTGCTTGTGACACTTCAAGATTGATGAAAACTGGTCTGATCTGAAATCACAAAGATACAAACAATAATGAAATCATTTATTATATTTGCACCGTGTCGCACAATTTTAGCCTCTGACAGGGAAACAAATGGATTGCCCCACGAATTTTTTCCAAGGCTCCGTTTGCAGTGTTCGAGTTTAAAAAATCAAACCTGATCTTTTCAATTTTGTTCGGCGTGTAAGTATCTTCCTAATAAAGTTAGGAATGAAAATGTACCAGACGATGCAAATATAATAAATGCTATCATTATTGTTTGTATCTCTGTGATTTCAGATCAGACTAATTAATCTTGGATTTACGCAAGCAACTCTCCACCAACAGAGGACGCATTATCCTTCCATATGCTCCGCGCATCATAAATGGGTCAAATGATGCAAGAACTTCCATCGGTTGGGGATTGGAGCTGAAAACGAAGCTCCGACGGTGAAAGTAACTTACTTTGATGAGTAATTTAGATGAATATGTGATCTCTCCGTTCCTGAGATCTGGTTGTGAAGTTTCGGACTCCAAAGAGGTACACCGTGCGCCCTGATTGGGCATGGGAAACGCTCCACGTGCTGAGCAAGCTACCAGACACGGCAGCGAGAATGAAACAAAGCAGGGGGCTCTTGGGGCAGCGAGGACCCTCGAAAAGATACAACTTTGAGTATATGATCGATTCTCACAATTTCATAACAAACTGCATTATTCTATCGTTCTTGGTTGCTGTTTCAAAGTTGAATGGTGAAATATTTTCAAAAGAAGAGAGGAGGGGGTAACTGCTCGGAGGGATTGGGTGGCAACTGCCTAAAAATGACCATAGGGGTCCATAGAACCTACGTACGAAGTGGCGTTGCCTAATCATTTTTTTGCAAGGTTGTATCTATATTTGTTTACATCCCCACTAATAGTCTGCCGATCGGTCAGCGTCCATGAGTAGCCCACCGGTCGGCTCAAGCACCATCTGGACCGATTTAATGGAAGACAAGAAGCCTATTTTCATAGTAGGCATGTGTCGCAATTTTACCGCATACTTTCATAGGACATGAGTATGAGTCCCAACACTAGGGTTTTCAGGCATCTATGAGTTGAACCTAACCTAATTTTCCACTATATACGTACCAATAAATTGTAGTAATTGAAGGTTGAAATTGCATTTTGTTAAACCGATCGTTGGTAGTTTCATGAGATTCAATTTATAAGCGATATATCGAAACCTTTGGTATCGGACTCACGTTTTACTTGGAAGGTTAGAATCTTCAGGAGTCTTAATTCAATTCATAATATCTGCTTGAAAAAACTATTGTATACCAAAACACTTTTCATAGTGCAAAACAGTAAAAATCTTATAGAAGAGAAGTACCTATTTATTTATTTCTTATTACCTATGGATTTTCATTTCATTTGAATGTCCATTCAATATTAATAATCATTTTGCGGGTAATTCAGCATTTCTGTTCGAAGAATCTATAATTTTTTATTGATTTTTTAGTTTTTTATTGATATTTTAGTTTTGCACTATTCTATCAGAACTTTCCGGAGTGATAAACCTTCCAATATCATTTTGTAGATTCTGCGTCAATCGCTTGTGTTTTATATACTTCCCGACACACATAAAACAGACAAAAGTATCAGGTATGTACGTGCCATTCGAGTTTTTCAATTGTCCGTTCCAGAAATTCAGCAATAATATATTTAGTCAGAGCGACATTTTTACTGTAGCTAGCAGTGCGAGCATACGTATTACAGCGGGATACCTGGAATTGCTCTTGTTTCTTATCCGATTTATTGTCCACCTTTTCCGGCGATAAAACGAAAATCAAGTGCGCTTCGCGTCACCGCTGCACGCCCCTTTTTGACTTTACGATCAAACGCTTGAGAAAGCGGCACACCGACCGTTGGATGTACAGGGTGAGAACTATAAGTTATGGGGCCTGGACATCGCGCCCTCTACGTGAACAGATTTTCGAGCAATGTTTTCGAAAATGAAATTAAACGACGAGTCGAAATCTCAATATCATGTGAATATTTACTGAGGGTGTTCATTTCCACACAAATAATTCCATGCAAATTTTCGAACATATTCATGAGTGTAAATGGAATAGATACTTTGGAATAAAAATGACCAATGTCCTAGGTCTTAGAATATTGGTCAATTTTGGTCTCTGTTTCCATGGCATATTTGAAAATAATCTGTGGATATTTCTTCCCGTTTGGCTCAGCGTTGTTCAATTTTTGCACTATTCAAAAAAAGGAATACGCAGTTTCTGCTGTTTGTTGTTGCTGTTTTTTCTACTCCCACCCGTAAATATGCTGATTTCTTCATACGGATAAGTAGGCCATTCTAGTCAACTGAATGGATATATACTTTGTTCAACCATCCTTTACCGTTACGTCATACGTTGTCCAACTTTATCTCTCATTCATGAAATGGATGAGACGGAATTATGACGTTATTAACGTATGTCTCATTATTTAATGTCGATGTGAATTTTATTTGTCATTTTCGACAGTTCAGTTGTCATAGTTTGATTTGTTCAGTATTTTTGGTCATTTTCGCCTTTTTCAGTTAATATTTCATTGTCAAAATGCCTTTCCGGTATAATAAGAAAAAGCAAAGCTTAATTTTGAAGTTGATTGACTACTTTTCAAGAGAAAGAGATGCTGGAGTGTCGCTTTTACCGTTAAATACAGTCTACAACGTATGTATCTACCTATGTTATGCAAAATGTAAGTTTTTATTGGTTTGATTTTATTGAATTCTATAGCGTGTTGCTGATGCTCTAGAAATATCTATTAGAACTGTTCAAAAACTAGCTACTAGTGGAATGGAAACAGATAAAGACTACAAAATCAAAGTTCATGTCGGACATGTTTCTGCTCGAGGATCATCGATTTATATCATAGATCAACATGCAATAAGAACACGAGTGCATGCGATGTATTCTGCAGGTAGGTACATACTAATAATAATTTTGAGGTTGAATGTAAAATGACATTCAACTAATATAAGACAAACGTAAAACAGCAGAATACGTCACCGATTGTGACGTAACGGCAAAGGATGATTGAACAAAGTATATCTACAAGGTGGGATATGAATTCGACCGATCATAGAGAACAAAATACTTTGTTACCAGGGACAACCTTGTAGAAACGTCACAATTCTGATCTGTCTACCTACAATGTCCTACAAATACGAAATCCAAGTTGTTTCATTTAAGCATAAATATATGTACTTAAATCTGAAATATTCTCTAGTTTATTGAGTCAAGTTTGAAATGTCACAATTGACGTTTTTTCTTTTTATGGAATTGAAAGACTCACATCTTCTCTTCACACCAATTATTTTAACTTGAATTATACGGTATGAGTGGCTTATGCTGTTAAAGCGTTAGCCATTGGAAACGAAAGTCGTGAATTTTTCATAAATATCGAAGGAATACTCTACATCTAAAATTGATTATGACAATGATACTTGCAAGAGAGCTTGTATTTCATTTCTTTTCAAAGCTTTATGTTTATGAATTTTGTTTTTTTTTCCATAAACGTTATGAAATAAACTCAACAAGAATTATTGAAAAAAATATGGTGATTATTTTATCTTAGAGCTTCTTTCAAATCAGGGTTTCTGATAAGACTGAAGAGATCGAGTTCTGCTTTCTTTGGAAGGGAGACCCCATATTTCACTCCAATCTTGATCAATACTCATCTAATCATTGTATTGAACTATATTCACTTGTCCACGTATCAATAAGGATATCAATATAGTTGGTGAAAATCATAAATCGACCACTAGATAATATAAGGATTTATTTCTGCTCAATTGCAGTAAATACTGATGTTTCAATAATGAATTACTCGTAAAAGCGTCTTGGATAACAGGCGTGCATATACGCATCACTGCTGGAAACCAGTTAAAATTAAATGCATTTGTAATTTCTGCGACACACCTGTCATAGTTGACAGACATCAACTAATTTATTGGTATATCAAATCGGTAACTGCAACTAGCTTGGAATTTCAGTGAAAATTTCATCCAGACCGATAGAATTCCGTAGGAATTGAATCAATCTGCGAAGCAAATACAAACATTCATTTTCTTAGGAATGGTAGATACTCAAGAAATAACTATTTGATCATCTGAACATTTTCAATAATTATTCGTCACTTTCCTTCTCCATATTGAAAATTTCATTTAAATATTAACCTGTTTTATTCTTGTTCAAATACAATAACCAACTGATTTGAATTTTAGTGAAACGAATTCGATTAACAACGAAAAACAACTTTGATATCCCCCTACAACAATATTGGTTCTGTGGTAAAACCGAGAGGAATATTTCAAATCACATATGGGCAAGTGTATAGAAAACCCATGGATTCTGAACGGAAACTTTCCTATACCTCTATCTGTGGGATGTAAAATCCTCATCCCCATGGGAATCCATACTCATCTCCTATGAAAATGATGTCCCCAGGGGCCTATTCTTGACCCTTCGCAAATGGAACATTCGCAAATATGATGGCATTCTAAAAGTGGAACTGTCCATGGTAGCTTTGAGGGAAAATTAGATTAGGCGAAATTGGAAATAGGCTTCTCACGTGAAGGGTCGATGATAGATAGATATTTAATTCCCAAAAGATACAAAAATATATGATATACATACATACATGTCTTATATTTCCCAATCAATAATATGTATCCACTACCCAAGACTCAGGAAAAATGACTGTTGTTTGAGTATTTGTAATGCAATCATCAATATCATAATTTCGATCCAAAAAACTGGTGTGAGTAAATTTTGTGGCGTAATATGTTTTTCGGTTCAACTTTAAATTTTGTCATTGTTAATGATTTGATAGGTGGAGGAAGGGGATTGTGTATTTTGATTCCAATAAACAGAGACTTCATGCGAGTTTTATTGGATTTATAATTTGGTTAAATTATTGACGCGACATACAGCCTCTATTTTTGTGAATCAGTAGTGAGACTTTGAATGTGTATAAATTATCCAGTGTGAATATTTTGTGATTTTTGAGGTAATTCCGACACGATTCTCTACAGTATAAACCAAATATTGTTCGCGTTGCTCTATTTTGTGTGATGATGGTAGAATTAACGAAAGGACCCCAAAATTCAATACCAAATTGCAGAAGGCTGTGAAAGTAAGCGACATGGCAAAAATTGATCTGCTAATTTTTTTTTCATGATAAGATATGATCAGACCAGGCGAGATTATAGTCGATGGAGAGTCCTGAGAAGTTTGAGGTGTTTATCGTCTTCTCATTTACCCTCATCATCTCTCATCAATATGCTTCGCGTTCTACTGATATTCAGAAGGAGTTTGTTTGCTGTGAACTTGTTCATAACGCCATTCACTATTTTTTTCACTGTGTTTTCTCTAGGTGGAGTAATGCTGGTATCGTCGGCAAAAAAAGGATATGTTGGGAAAGTCACATACAATATCATTGAATTGACATAAATGAGGAATAACGTAGGGAACACTGTGGAACTTCAATATAAACATCGGCCTAATGAGAATAAAAATTTCTCATATGATTATTTTCTATGGCCTCAATTTTCACCTGCAACCTTCTCTGGCCTGAATAAGTTTCAAACCATTTCAAGGGAACACCCCATTTACTAGAGTAGTATTCAAGATTTGTTAAGAGAATTTGGTGATCGACGAAATCAAATGCCCTAGACAGGTAGCAAAATATTGCCAAGGGATTTTTATGGGATTCTAGGAATTCATTTACATGTTAACCGAGCCGAATGTAGAATCAGTTGTATTCCGATTTTGTCAAAAACCAAATTGCGAGTTAGTAGGGAGTTGAAGTGCTGTCATGAACGTTAACGTAAACGTACAAATTGACAGCTACGCATGCGTAGTTTCTTATGAAATATAATGTTTACGGGTGTTCATGAAATTGAGTTGAAGTCGCTACCATACATGACGTTAATGTTAGCCGTTAACCAGTGCTGGCGTTTTGTGAGTTATCACCACTAATTACTCCATTTGTGAGCATTTTCGTCGCTGCGAAATGACCGTGGATTGATAGGACTTTTGTGAGGATTTTGCGCGGATTCCGAGATTTTGAGCGTATTGAATCCTGAACAAAATGTTATTCGAAACAAAAAGTTTGAGATTAGTACCGTTATTAGGATCAGGATGTTTTTATTTTTTATTGAACAAAATACAGATTTGTTATGAATGAAATTATTTTTAAATGATTTTATTTAAATGAAAACACTTGAGTTTGGAAGGTTGGATTGAATAGCGATTTAGAGTAGTCATGAAATAGAACTCCACTGAGATAAATAATTCAGGTAATCCAATTCTAATTAAAATATGTGGATTTTCCATATCATTATATTTTGTTCTATTCTGGTGAATCCTGAATAACTTTCAAATTGAATATTGCTATGGTTACTGACTGAAAATAATCGACAACTGTTATAGAAGAATATGAATATACACCATAAAGATTTCTACAATATCTTCGAGGAATATAGTCTATTGAAAAATCTTGATTTGCACCATTGCATTAAAAAAAATATTGCATTATTGGTCTCATTCTTGAATATTTTTCAATGATCTAATGATATTCAAGAATCAATAGGAAACCGCAGAATAGACCTGATTGAAAATCTACAATCGGCTCATAGTCAAACAATGTAATTGGGTTTTTGTATAGTTTCTGGAAATCATAATCAAATACTAATAAATATTATACTATTCATATTGTGAATTCATCATTCAAGATGATGAAAGATGATTCCTACTGATGGAAACAGTAGATAATTGAATCTAGAATATTCAGGAAACTGCATTCTCAATCATTTATTATTCAGTCCAAGCTGAATGTTTCTTCACCAAATTTTGATTCATCCTTTGAAAGTTCTAATGCTGACACTTTTTCCTGGAATTATTAGGTCATGTTGATCTGAATATGAGTCCATCCCTTCGGATCTTGATAGGGATTATGGCCATATATACCTCCCTCGCCAAATGAAGTTTCAAAATTCATATTCAATCATTCGCAACTCATCGGTGTGATTCGTATATTCATCGGATTACGTGCGTTGATCTTTTACGTATCCGTGAGCGCCCGCAAGATAACGTAGGCCCGTAAGCAAGTTCTCGACGTAAACGTAAACAAGGCAAAACTACGCATGCGTAGCTGTCAATTTGTACGTTTACGTTAACGTTAACGTTCATGGCAGCACTTCAACTCTCTAACGTAGGCTCGTAAACAAGTTCTCGACGTAAATGGAAACGAAGCGAAACTACGCATGCTTAGTTGTCAATTTGTACGTTTACATTTATGGCAGTACTTCAACTCTCTAGTAATGATATTCCGTTACTCAAGAAAGTTCACTAATTGCTTATTTACGAGCCATTCCAAACGTTTTGAGAAACTAGGAGGCAGTGAGATAGGTCTATTGTTATAGGAGTTGTAGTCTGCAGTCTTTTTTTTCGAAAATAGGTATCATTAATGAGTTTATGAATCGATCCGGGAACGTTTCGGAAGACGGAGACATATTGAATGATATTGTCAAAGGTTGAATCAATGATTCAATGTGATTATTGATAAAACCCATCGGTATTTAATAAACTACTGTGATTTTTTTGGTTCTAGAGCAATTATAGAATATTTCACATCTTTTTCTGTTACCGGTGCTAAATGAGTTAACATAATTGAGATTCATGGTTTTCGAAAATTTGAAACTGGTTTTCCCATTATTCATTTTTGCTCCATCACCAACAGCACTTGTTGGAGAGAAATATTTTTATTCATACATCTTTTGACGATCTTCAATCAGCGTTTCATTTTTATTGATACTCATATTTCCGAAAGTTTTTTGTTGATTCTATGTGGATAGTTCACTAGATTCCAAGTTGTTTTACTTTCATTGGCAGATTTTCTAACTGTAATGTTGAAATAAGTGGGTTTCGCCAGGCTTATAATGTTTTTCGAGATATTCTGATACTCGTACTTATCTATATATTTTAGAGTGGAGAATTGTTGATTCCAATCGATAACCATCCTTGAAGTGACTCCTTTCAGCAGGTGGAACGCTTCATAAAAGCAAGAATTGAAGAGAGAATGGAATATTTCAAATGAGTAGTTGATATTTGTTGGTTCATTGAGTTGATGCCCCTCCACGGTATTCGGAGGTTTTGAGAAATAATATTGATTCTCATTGTTTTCTCTCCTGATTTCTTTATAGAGCGTTCCATTATTCCCTTGTTTGTCACCCTGACTATACAGGAACTGTGCGCTGGGACCTGAGAGCACGAAATCCAGAACCGCCGAGAGAAAAGGAATATCAAGTTAGACAATTATGTTATCGATAGTGGATTTTTGCATGGGTTCTCAAAATCAATACTGAAACCACCTCAAACCACAAAATTATAATTCTTGTATTTTCATGAACTTACCCATGGGACTCCTGTACATGCAAATAAAAACAACTCTCATTTTACAATATCGGGCCACTGTGAATTCTATATCCCTTTCGATTGAAAGTGATTCAGATATAATTTTTTTTTTTCAAATTTAGCGATTCGCGAGTAAACATTATCACAGCACCAACCGCCACGTATGTTTTTTGCTGGAGGATAATGAGGTCACTTGCGAAGCGAATTAATGAGGATATTGATTCCTTCTGTTTCTGGACATAGTTACGTAGGGATGTTGTTCTGACCCGAAGGATTTTTCAGAGCTTATCATGTATTCGGGATAACATGATATTTCCTGGTGTGTACATCTTTCATTGTCGATGATAATGACATTTTTCCGGAATACAGCTTTTTCCCCAGCTTTTCTGGCACATTCAAGGTAGGGTACGAATGTTTTTTTCGCTTATTGCATAAGGAGTTGAGTAGTTTTGTATGCTTCAATATTTAATATTTTTTCTGCAATGAGTTGAGTTTCATGAGCGCTGGACGTGACCTGTTATTCTTTTTTTGCACCAATCCAATTTATAGGATGAATATGATCAAATTTTTTCCTATTAGTATTCGTAAAGTTTCACTAATTCTTCAGATAGTCACCACTTGATTTGGCGAGTTGAACTGCTTCCTCAATCACACTTCAAGGAAAAGCGATCGACAAAGACTTTCTTTTGTGAGTGAGTTTTAGACCGCCTAAGGCCCCTAATCTTGAATCAATTGCAGCTGTGCATAAAATTTGAATGCGAACAATTCGTAAAATATGAATTCTGAATTCACTCAACTTGAAACTGGTTTTTCACATATGGTCATATGAATTCATACTTCTCTATTTAATTTCTTTGATTCTGCTATTTCATAATCAATATTTCAAGTTTTTGTCACAATATTATTATTTTGTTCTTCACTCAAAAATATTCATTTTAATCTTTGTGTTCGTATTTGATTTGAATTTCTTTTTTCTATATACGTTTTTTTCTTTTCGACAGGTTTCAGTAGAGTTAATTACATAGACAATGAAAGTCCGAACCACTCAATGAATATCGTACAGAAGTAAAAAAAAAGTATTCCTCTATGAAGTGGAGAAGAGTAGTATCCGAAGAGGTATTTATCATTTTATAAAAACACAGAATATATTTTGAAGCACAAAATTATTCATCTTATATTCCAGTTTTATTGGTTAATATTCAATATTCTAACATGATAAAATTGTCGACTATTATTGCATCATTCTCTCATATCATAAATATATTAAGATGGAAAATTCAGTTTAACCCTTTCACTCATGTTGTATTTATATGAATACACAAGAAATATATTCTTCTTATGAGTAATTGTGCAACCTTTTGTCAGTTTACTACCAATGTATTTATCAGAATACATCTTAGTCGTCGTATACTACCCCTAACGCCATCTTTGAGTTTTGTTCAGAACTTTGGGAACATTTTTCGAAACACCTGATTCTTATTGCTTGTGCTATAACCTACAACATTGTATTATTTTTGAATTTCACACCGGTATTCAATACTTTTTTTCGAGAAAAAAATAGGCTTTTATAGATCACACCTACACGTTTGTTGAGTTACAAGCGCGTTTATGAAAAATCGTGTTTTTTTTGTTCATTTGTGTGAAAAAAATAGTGTATTCATTTGAATACATTGTGAATTGACGGAGTAAAGCGGCATGGCAAAAGTCTAACATAACTATTTTAGTATTTTTCTCAATTTTCATTATGGTGAAAAAACCGTTAACGCATGAAGAGCTTTTACAATTGATGGACGAAAGTCTATCTGATATAAGTCTAAGTGACGAAGATGACGACTTGATAGGTGATTTGGGAGCTGATTCTGGCGCAGAACGCAGCGATACAAGGTTGAATGAACTCGAAAACCTTGAAGAATATGCCAAAGAAGAAGCTCAACGAAATGTTTCGTCAATAGAAGAACCTTTACATCAAGCAGATCAGTTACAAAACAGCGATGACCTCATGGAAGGTATCAGTCCTAGTATAAAAACGAATAGTGCAGATAATAATACACCTAAGCCTATTCGGAAAAAGAAAAAGGACCTTCAGATAAAGACCTCAATGTTTTACAGTTCATAATCATAATCTAACTACCAAAAAAAAATTGTGTGGCTTCAAAATATGTGTCTACTCACGTCATAAGGTATAACGAAGATTGTAGGGATGCAGAGCCCAATGTATTTTTTTGAGTTTTGTAGTTTTATGTATAAAAGGCAATGTATATTCATGCCGGAACAAGGCTGACAATTGTTTCTTATCTTATCACACTAGATAATGATGAAAATTTCTTTGTGCAATAAAACAAAATAAAAAAAAATGGCGGATATTTTTTATTAATTCGTTCCGTTTGTTCATACTGTATTCATTTGAATACATGTAATATCTCAAAAACTAGAAATTCAAAAAAAAAAATTTTTATGTCAAAAATTTTGAAAAAATTAGTATTCCGTTATTTGAAAAATTTTGATTTTTCCGTCCAAGAACAAAAAACCGTGAGCGGAAGGGTTAATCGACAACGTAATAAATATATTCAGTAGCAAACAAAATGTTGTAGATAACACTTTAGAATCCTTGCTTGCCTTGTATAATCACCAATTCGAACCAATCACCTATGCAAACTAGGAGATTTATAGCCAAACATGAACTTAAATCGATCATCTCACTACAAAGGTCCTGCTGTTCCATTACATTTTAATGTTGCTGGTTCGTCTTTATCGATTTGTTGTCCAAGGCCTTCAGATCAGAGGAAACATCACTGCACGAATTGATACAATCCGTTTCAGAGAGATATTTTGTGCATCTACTAATGGAGTTATTCAAACAGTAAGTTTAAATATCAGTTCTGCTTCATCTACAAAATAGTCCGGATGGCAGATGAATCCACAACGGTAGAAACTCTTTTTTTGCAGGTACCACGAAGAGCAATGCATTTTGATGAATGGAAGTATATTTGTTTCCCCCTTCTAGGTGCAATATGTATATTATTACTGCAAAGAGGTTTGGAATGAACAACTCATCGACGTAATGAGGCAGACAACGAGCAATTACGTAGACGCAGCCCTCTGAAGGATATTCATAGCACGACTCGAAATCGTTTGAACAGGCCCGACTAGATAGTGGTTTTCTTTCAAACCACCAGATCTCCATTGTTTCCTTGACAGCCTCCTTTCTGAGCATGCTCGAGATCGGCGATTACTATTGATGCACATAGGTAGATTTGGCCGATTCAGGTGACCAAAATTGGATTTCAAAAAGGATGCCAATAACGAAATGAGTATTAATCCACCCTAACAGATGATTCCAGGAACAATACCTTACCTTTTTCAACTCTCAAAGTGAGCAAGAGTTATTCAAAATTTTATAGTCATTCGTAATAAAGCGTGGTGCTCTAAGTGTGAACCCAATTCACCAATTCATTATTTTCAATGAGTATGAGTTCTGGAAAAATATTCGTTAATTCTACTAATTCAGGTTATAATTCACGCAGAAACTTAGCTGGGTAGATACCCTTTTACACTTGTATAGATTCCAATTTCAATACTTATTTTTTTCGGATTGTGTAGGTTAGAAACCCAGAAAACTACGAAGAAAAGATTATCCACCACAAAATATTGACTTTCAAACAGTACTGATATATTCATTATTTCACAAACGTTGTTTCCATTCAACAAAATTGATAGATCTCCAGTTAAAAAATATCATTTTGTTATGTTTTTTCTCTGTCCGCGCCTACCTTAATTTCAATATAATTAATTGATTAATTCAATTAGTCAATTTGTGACTTACAGCCCATTGCTTCGACTTTTCCACTTCAGAAAAAACACGTGGGGTATACCTAACACCAAAACTGTTTTTCAGGCATCTAGTGTATAATCTGTTTTGAACTGAATAATAACATTTTGAGATTTTGGTAATATACTTGAAGAACCTGTTCAATCTTCCATGAATCCACTTGACTTTTTAACAATATATTAGTCATGTTCGTGTTTTCAATGAAGGATGGTTCCTGACCAGTCAAATTTAGATACCCATTTTGGTCGGCTGGTGGACTAGCGGTCTACTGCACTTTCATATATTCAATTTTAAATATTATAATAATCATCGGCGACTTTCGTGAAATTATATTTGTCGGGAATTTTAATATGTATTAGTTGTAATTTCCATATCAATTCAAACATTCCTCTGATGATTTTTCAAACTGTTATAACTCCCATCAGGAATGAAAATGCTAAACTTCTCTCTGCATTTTAGAACCGGTTGTACGAAATAAATGGAAAACTTCTCGGGACAAATTTATAACTACGCGAGGTCTATAGCTGAATTAAAATCTGGTAATGGTTGAATAAATAATTATAGAGGGGAATGGTAATATTTCAACAGTCTTCTGTTTTCGAACAACCAATTTAATTTGATTTAATAATAATAATAATTAATTTTGATAATTTAATTTTTCAAAAAATGCTGATGAAAATATTTTGATGTGTTATCTCCAATGACACGAGATGAAAGTGATGAAGTGGGCGAACAAGAATGAAATACAAAAATGAAGAAGATATGCATTTTTTTGAATTCTTACTGCCGCATGTAAAAACCTTTTTGACTTACGATAAATGGAGTATCGAATGATGGTGATGAAATTAACAAAAGATTTCTTGAAACAAGGTAAAAATACTCATTCACTATGCATCACTACTAACTATGGCTATACAACTGTGATTACCAAAACACTGCAAGAGATTTTTGTAATGATGTAGCAAAGAATATTAATTTCAGAAATAGCACCACAATTATTTACACTATAATACTCTCAGTCAATGAAGTATTGCATTTTTATAGTTTTCATCTTTCTGAAATACTGGGATTCTCAATATTCAAGCAAACTTTTTCTACTATGACAATTCCTTCATCATTTTTTAATCTTATCAGATATGTGCGATAATATGTTATCATAGGTTTAATTTTCATTCTTCATTGTTCATAAAGATGAACGAATTCTACAAACATGTGTCTTTGGGTATTTATAGGATGTGCAGAGAATTTACGCTTTTACGCGCACTTTTAATGATGTAATATTCGACGGCATTTGAAAGTGGTAAACTTTTCTTCATTCCAATACATTATTTTCAGTTGCTCAAGCTGCAAATCAAAGATCATCGCTACTGTAAAAGTTCTACTATAAACAACACATCAGAGACATGAAATTTGCGCTGCTCTTATCGCCGTTCTTATCGTTTGTCACAACTCCAACAAAAATTTTTCCAAACCAGATTCTATGAGAACGCGTACCGATCTTTCATGTATAATGTTAATGCCTTGCACTTATTCAGTATCGATTATATCATTAACCCATTTCTCAATTTTCACAATCATTCTCCACAATGTTTTTCCAGCATCTATTTGTTCCTTCAGTATGGAGCTGGATGATATGAAGAATTGAAATTTCAATCAACAACAGTTACGTTGGTATTTCACTAAATGCTCGTGAACGTTCGTTGTTATACAGTTCGGTGGACTGGACTATTACCAGATGCATCTATTTGTCTGCGGGATGCTTGCTGAACAAACAACCGAATTGGATGAATTGAGCAGAGAGATTGCTGAATGTTTTTGTATTTGCGGAACAGTGTATCAATATTGAAACAGGTGATAGGAATAGAGTCTCTGGTGCATATTTGAATATAATTTGAATGTTATATTGAGAGGTGTCGAAATCCGAGTTAGTTATAAGTTCTGGGAAGAAGGCATCTACTGTACCTAGAGCTTAGAGAGCTATTGGCGAAATGCCGATGATAATATCAATATTAGTAATAATGGACTTTTATTTGCCGAAGTTTAGTTATAAAAAATATTCTTACACTCAACCCGTTACATATCTTCCTAGAGGTTTAACATAACATAAAGTGATAATCTAATTAACATAGATTAAATAAATTACAGTTTAATAATATATGAGTTACGATGGTAACCCTTTGATAACTACAACTAACCCTTTGCTAACTCTATTAAATTAGTTGGCAGAATCCTGCGATTTACTACGAGTGATGAAACTACACACCAATCAAGAACGCATTAATGATTTTTTCAGTATATATTTGAAGGCAAGGACAGAATCTGAATGTCTAAACGTGTCTAAAGTTATCCCTACACTGTCAATTCATTTAATAAACACTTGCAATTTACAGTAGAACAAGAAAAACACAGTAGCGTCCCGTTCCTAGACACCAGATTAATACGAACGGAAAAAAACCAGATAGTATTGGACTGGTATCAAAAGTAAACCGCCTCCGGTAGATTCATTAATTTCGCATCCAATCACCCCACAAATCAAAAATACAATACAGTTATTGCCATGAAAAACAGAATCACACATATTTGTCATGAAACTTTTTTAAAACAGAACCTAAAGAAATTATTTGCCATCTTCACGAACAACGGATATCCTAAACATATCCTAAAGAAACTAATTTACAACTCTAATTTCTATGACGGACCAACTGAAGATTGTAACATACAGTTCAAATACAAATCGATTCCTTTTGTAGACAAATTATCCCACCAAATCACAAATATTTTCAAAGATTTTCCACAGATAAAAATAGCCAGATACAACACCACAAAAATTTCGGATCTCTTTTCAAAAGTCAAAGACAAAACACCTGTCCCACTTAACAGCAACGTAATATATGAAATCCCGTGTGGTGGATGTAAGCAATGTTATGTGGGACAGACCTCGCAGTGGCTCAAACAAAGAATAGCCCTCCACAAGAGCGATGCCCGGCTAGGAAAAAACTCACTCTTGTGCAGCAGTCGACCACTCCCAAAAAACCGGCCATCAATTCAATTATTCAAATGTAAAAATCCTAGGCAGAGTCAGTAACCAGAAAACCAGCTTGTTCCTTGAAATGTACCACATTAACAAAAAACCAAATACAGTTAATTATAAAACCGATACAGGTCAGTTAAGTAACATTTATTGCAATATTTTGAGTTCTATTTAATCACTTTTGTAATATTTAAAAATAAGGACAGACATGTGCTTACTTATAAAAACCCTTAGATTAACGTTAATTGCATCATTGCCTAGTACAGCTGAGGGACTCCTATAAACACGAATTTTGCCTAGCTGCTTCAGTTTAAGTGAGGCAGTAACTATGCGAGCATGGGCAGTTTGATTCAGCTTCCCAAGGCAATGAACACACCAGAAATATCATTTCTATGATTGTAAGATGTTATTTTCGATTCAATCTTGTACAATTTTGTCACATTCTTTGTAGCTTTTCTCCTGATGAAGCTAATAAACATTAGCGAAATATTGAGATCAAGAACAAATGAGTTTTATTAGTAAACAGACCGCAAACCTGAGAACTTCCAAATCTAGTTTATAAAGTACGGTCGAGAATACATCACAAATATATATATATATATATATATATATATATATATATATATATATATATATATATATATATATATATATATATATATATATATATAAATATATGTCAGATATTGCCGGGGTCGACCCAAGTGCTATGATCCTACAAAGACATTGCCACTAACTGTGTTATAACTTTTTTCCTTAAATTTGTTAGAGTATCCGTCCAATCTATGTCAATTATTACATTCAATTCATTTGCGAGACGTAACATACCTGCAAGCGGGGCACCTAGGGAACAGAAGTTTTGTACATAAAACATCGTATTTAATTTCGTCCTTCTAGCAGAAATGTGAAAATTAACCAACGATAATAAATGAGGTGAGCTTATTCTATTACCAATGAGCCGGTAGAGAAATGATATTACACATATTTTGCGCCTATTTTGTAGAGATAGTATCTTGAATTCATTCCTCAAATGAGATGTTCTCACTAAACGGTAGTCTGGCCATAGGTGATATTTTCTGAAGTAAAGATATCTTAAAAATTTATTCTGAATTTTTTCCAATTCATGTAATGTGGAGTGATACTCGCCGAACCATATATTTCATCCAAATTCCAATTTGCTTCTAACCAATGTATAGTACAGTAGCTTCATCGAATGGTTATTCTTGAAATTTCTAGTTTGTCTGATAATAAATCCTAACATTTTATTTGCATTTCTTGTAATATTCCTTATATGAGTCTTAAATGATAATGTATTATTATATGTAATTCCTACGTCTTTTATTTCTATATTTCTTTCAAGAGGTATCCTATTCAGTTCATAATTGAAGAGAATAGGGCCCCTTTTGCGCGTAATCGACATTACTGAACATTTATCAATAATAAAAAATAATTTATTCTCACAACTCCATTCATAAACCCTGTCCAGATCTTATTGTAGCATCACACTATCCCTCACTGTTTGCACTTATAAATATATATATATATATATATATATATATATATATATATATATATATATATATATGTATATTTTTAGGTCATCGGCAAACATTAGACATTCTGAGAATTTCAGCACTGCTGGCAAATCATTTATAAAAAGAACAAAAAACAAGGGACCCAAATTTGATCCCTGTGGGACTCCAGAAGTAGTTTCAAGCTTCCTTGAATATGAACCATGATATTTAACATATGAATCTCTGTTTTCCAGATAGCTTTCGAACAATTTGAGAGTGTTTTCAGTTAATCCATAATGACTCATCTTCAACAATAATATATCATGGTCTACTTTATCGAATGCTTTTTGGAAGTCTGTATAGATAGTATCTAGTTGAGATTTGTTTTCAAGTATCTCGTATGCTTTGTGAGTGAAAGTTAACAAGTTCGACTCAATAGATTTATTTCTTACAAAACCGCTTTGCTCTGCCCTAAATCGTTGTGAGGAAGTAAGAGATTTGGTAATAACATACGATAGCAAGTTCTCCTTTTCAACACATGTCGACAAGACTGTCCGGCAAGCTAATAAAATGTTAGAATTCATTTGCAGAAATTCTGGGAGCTCCAGGAATATTGGTACTCTGAAATTACTTTTCAATTCATAAGTTCGCTCCAGGCTAGAGTATGGTATTTCAATTTGGAATCCCATCTACGAATATCAAATCAAAGATATCGAATCTATACAAAGAAAATGTTTGAAGTACTTGAGCTTCAAAATAGATGGTATTTATCCAAACAGGGGGATTGACCAAAGTACACTACTCAACAAATTCAATGTCACTTCCCTAGACAAAAGAAGAATGATACTACATACTAAGTTTCTATTCAATTCAGTACATAACAATATAGATTGCAGCTCTCTTCTTAATGAATTGAATTTCCGAGTGCCAAGATCATAAAGTAGAAATCATAATGTTTTTTATTTGGATACACCCCGTACAAATATTGGGTTGAAATCACCAATATCCATTATGTGCAACAATTTCAATAAAATCAGCAATGTTTGTGATATTCATTAGGATTCCATAAAAAAATTATAGTTTGTATCATTAACAATATCAATATTCAATGTCACCGTAATATTGTGATTATTATAAGGATAACACTAGTACATGCATCGAGATAGTGGACTTCGTTTGCAGTAGTGTTTGAGTGTCTTTATTGTTGATAAATCATAGATTATAGATGGGATGTAATCATTTCCTGTAATTGGGTACGTCCTGTTGGAAATAAATTACTTTTTTTTACTCAGAAGTAAAAACTTGTGCGAGTTTAAGTGGCCTTGCCTTATAACGTGTCTATCCCAACAAGGAATTGAACCCCAGTCAACCGCTTGATGGGCGGACGTACGAACCACCATAACCCTCAGATACGTAGTTTTAACTAATCCTCGATAACTTCATTGAACTGTTCTGTTGAAATAGACAGAAATAGTGAAGGTGCAGTCCTAACAAAATGATTAAATATCTTAATAATTGTGCAAAACCTTCAGCAATTATCTGAATGTTGTTTGAAACCAGTGAAATATTTTTTTACACCTCTCATGTAAATCCATTTCACGTATTGGTCGAACAATGTACATCCATAATCAGTTGCTCAGAGGTTCAAAAATGCATTCATATGAATCAAGCACAATATAGTCCTTAGCACCATTCTCTGTGATACTTCGAATTCAATAATTTTGCGTAATGCTGAGCCTAATCTCGATTATAAAACGAAAATCGATATATTTTTTCAAAAACCTATTGTTTTCGACAATTAAGTGGAATTCTCCAGAAATTGGCCACTAGTTCCTCCACTCATTCCTGTTCGTTAAAATTTGCAAATCATTTCTTTTATTATATACTCTAGACTGTGTTAATGAAATAATAGAAGATATTTCTCTCAAAGTCTCTCTCAAAGTCAAATCAAACAGAAAACTTCCAATTTCTTTGAGATTGCAATTTCGAACAAGAGTTCTAGAAATTCTGGAATGTTTTGGAATCTTTTCACTGAAATATGTTCAGAAACGACTACATTTTCGTGAATTGGATCACATACATTTCGAGAGCCAGCAAGCTTTCCTTATCAAAGCTTTCCCCAATCTATTCGGAAACCGTAGCGGATCTTCCTTACTTGCGTCGCCATTGTTTGCTTCAATAACATTCATTATAATGGCGTCTGATAGATTTTGTAACGGTCCCCAGTTGTTGGAGTGTGAGCAATGTTATTGGTAGAAGTGATAGAACAGCTGAATATCCACGGTCCAATGCAAATAATAATGTTTCACTCATTGAGAGTTTAAGGTAAGCTTTCACGTCCGAAGGTAACTGATTCTGGAGTGTTTTTCGGGTTCGTTCGCCGTGGTCCGTAGGTTTTTACTCCTGACGTTTCGCCTATAGCTGTGGTAGGCATTATCAAAGTCTGTGAGGTAACGAACGCATTGTTCTCGTTCTCAAAGTACATACTACTTCGCTCATGTTTTGGTCCGCTTTATATCTGCGTTCATATAGGAAGTTTTGTGTGTCTGGGATGGGCGTGGCTTGTTTTTTATCAACTGGTTTTGATCGTGTATTCCTTAATGCAGGTAACCAAACTTTATTGATGTTCATGCCGTCTTATTTTCGATTGAAATTGTCTTTATGTTTGTATATCTCTATCGCCTTTCTGTGTAATCTCGGATAATAGGTAAGAGTCCTGTCGAGCAATTCGTCAAAAGCAATTACGTGATTGCCTTCTCCGAGTGCGTGTTCTGCCACTGCCGACTTATCTGTCTGTCCTAGGCGACAACTTCTCTTATGTTCGGAGAGCCGTGCCTGGATGCTTCGTTTGGTGGTTCCAATGAAGACCGATCCACAGCTACACGGAATCCGGTACACACCTAGTGTTACCAACGGCTCTCTTGGATCTTTAGCTGACCTTGAACTGTCTCTGACGGTTCGTATCGACCTCAGTATTTCTTTCACATGATGTTTCTTTAGCGTTCGTCCTATCCGATCTGTCACACCTGTTATATATGACATGAAGGCTTTTCCTATGGCGGGCGTATCTGCGGTTTCTTTGGTGTTAACTCTTTTGGGCCGTATTGCCTTTTCAAATTCGGCTTCGCACTACCCGTTCCCTTTCAACGCTTGTTTCCGATGGTAAAGTTCTGGGAGGTTTTGTGATTCACAGATGCGGCGGGCTCTCTCCACCAATGTTTTGATTACCCCTCTCTTCTGGCATCGTTGGTGATTGGAGTTCTTATTCAGATATCTATTTGTGTCCATGGGTTTTCTGTATACCTTATGTCTCAGTGTCCCATTTTCACGTCTGTTCCCAACAAATTAACAAATATTCCTTCCTACTCACCTTATTCATCAGTCGAATTCTGCAGAAATTTCTCGACTTATTGGAAGTGACAATGTTATCCGAGAGAAATGATTTTCGAATAAGTGGACAGATAACTTGTAATCTAAAAAAGCCTGTTAAGCCATCTGCCAGTAATGCAGAAGGGTTCGATTCCCGCTCAGGAAAGTACATTATTCTGTTGAGTAATAATGACTTAGGGCCAATTGTACTGCTTGGCTTCAATTGTGGTTTATCTTAATTAGGCTATGTTGCTATGGATTTGCCAATCAGATAACTCGTTCCTCAGGGTGGGTACTTCACGACCTGATTAAGAGTTCATTTAATAATCTGTGCTGAGAATGGACACCACATCCTGTCATTTGCTAGAGTGCAAGCACTGCCTAAGCACGGATTATTTCAACGGACTATTTAACAGGTCGTAAAGTAACCGCCCTTAATGATTCAACCTAGCTTAGTTTAAATCTTCATCAAATAGAGCGGAGCAATTGGCGCTGGGGGAATCAATTCTATATGTCAGCCTTTCAGTAGGGAATTGTTCTCAGGAAATGTGCCCCCGAACTAACACCTGTTCTTTGCAAGTTGTTCAACCACACTTACAGTTTGGGGGTATTTCCGTCAAACTGGAAGATTGCAAGAGTACAACCAGTCCCTAAAAAGGGCAAAAAGAACCTACCTGGCAACTACAGACCAATCGCACTGCTATCTATTATTTCAAAGGTCATGGAAAGAGCCATCAACATCGAGCTCATGAAATATCTGGAACACTCAGGAATTATCAACGATAGACAATATGGCTTCTGTCGTCAGAGATCAACCGGTGACCTGCTCGCTTACGTCTCACATATATGGCAACGATCTATTGAAAAATATGGAGAAACTTTAGCGGTGGCGCTAGATATCTCCAAGGCATTCGATCGAGTTTGGCACAAGGGACTCCACGCCAAGCTTCCGTCTTATGGTTTGCCCCCTCAGCTGTGTTCTCTGCTAGTCAGTTTTCTCTCAAACAGGTCTCTCCATGTTGTGGTCGATGGAGTTTCATCTGAGACTCTACCCATTAATGCTGGTGTTCCGCAGGGGTCAATCTTAGCACCAACACTATTTCTACTTCACATCGATATGTTGGAGGAAACTTCATGCCCAATACACAGCTTCGCGGATGATAGTACCCTCCATACCGCTTTCTCTTCTAGGGCTCCTATATCGGCCCGTGAGACCAGAAATGAACGAGGAAGAAATGTTAACAACATAAATATAACATAAATACGGACTTGGCAACAGTTCTCGAATGGGGATCTAATAACTTGGTAGAATTCAATCCAAACAAGATACAAGCATGTCTTTTCTCTAGAAAGGCCGATTCCACTGTGCCCAACATAGTCTTGTAAGGGGTGACCATAGCATTGAAGCCATCCATTTCCATGCTTGGCATTACTATCAGCAATAACCTTTGTGGGGAGGATCATGTTAGATCCATTGCCAAGAGTGCATCCCAAAAACTTGGTTTTCTATTTCGTGGAAGGAGCTATTTCACTTCTTGTCAGATGCTTATGATCTATAAGCACAGATTCGACCTGTTCTGGAGTACTGTTCCCATGTTTGGGGTGCGGCACCTGAACATGTCCTGAAACTATTGGACTCTGTACAGAAAAGAGCAATCCGTCTCGTAGGTGAGGCCTCGCTAACGAACTCGCTCACTTCTCTGGAACACCGTAGAAAAGTTGGCGATCTGTCTCTATTTTACAGATATTTTCATGGGCGAAGCTCTCGTGAAATGTCGACAGTCCTTCCTCCTTTGGCAGTCTTTTCGAGATTGACCCGTCAGGTTCAGTCTTCACACCCCTTTGTGGTCACCTTGGAGACCTGCAGAACATTTCTCTTCAAAGACTCGTTCATCCAACGAACGGCGAAGCTTTGGAACTCATTGCCTAGGGAGGTATTCCCTGAGGCATACAACCTTCAGAAATTCAAGAAGAACACCAACTCCTACCTTCTTTCCCTTGGTTCTCACGCCGTTCTCCGAACATTATAGGATACCCCTTTTCGTGGGAACCAGAAAAAAAATGTGAAATACTTCAAGTATAACCTCTATTTCTTTTATGAAGCAGAGAGAGGTTATGAAAGATTAAGTAATTCAAGTATGCAAATGTCATCCTTTCCTTCACAAAATCTTTACAATGTCCATATCTTTTCTCCCTCTAATGTATTCCGCATCATCCTATGTGGAAAACTCTCATTATGGCCAGTCCGTTAGTTATGGTTGTAATGCCTATGAGATTTCAAGATAAGCGTTACGCTATCTGGTGGCAGTTGACGAACTAGCGTTGTCTATTCACAGTTGTCTGATATAGTAAAATCGTTCGTTGTTTACGACTTTTACTGATATGTGATCAAAAATTCATTTTCGACTTCACAAAATCACATTTTATTCATGAATATTCACAAGTGGTGCAGGAAACTGATTGATATTTTACTTTAATAGTTTACGTACGCATGCAAATCATTTGACAAACAAACTGCTTTTACCCAATCTCCAAACATAACTACCTGGAGACTAGATATATAATTCTACCACGGAACCCCACTCAATTTGATACCTATCTATAAAGTTAGCAGTATAGCTCTTTGATATTCACTTTGACGCTGTTCGCCTTAGCATATCAAGAAGAGCTTCCAGCTTCTAGAACTGTTTAGAATTGTATCTTCACTAGGTATTTCATTCAAACTAATATGAAAGAAGAACAGTATTTAAGAATTGATGATGTAAAGTTCCACTTTCCATTCAAACTTTTTGTAGAGGTCTATCACCCTAACCCCAACTGATATTTTTGCACTCGACACGCTTCTCGCTAACAAGGTCAGTATCTTCAGGAGAACAAAACTGATACTAAATGTAAAGTCTATAACTATACTTCACACTCTAAGGTAGCGTAAAAACTAACTTATTTTTTTGTTTGTTATGGACTTCGTCTGTAAACTACCAATTATTCTGAATAATTTTCCAACAGGAACCAACAACAGGAAGTATTATTCCACCACTATTTTTCTGAGCCATCTACAGATTGCTCCCATGTATAAGCAATATAGAACCATATTCGAATTGACGAGGTAAAAAGGATGTCCTGCTACAGTTTATAAGAAAACATCAAGATTTCTGCAGTATATATATGCTCATCGAAATAAAGACATAAACTGATACCCAACACAAACTTTTGAAAATATATTCTGATGATGAGCTTAGTCGGGACATGAATAAACTCAGTGGAGTTTGGTGGTGTGAAGACTTTGAAAACAATAGAATGGACTCTTCCGAGTTATGGTTTTGAAATCTGATTCCACCTAAAATTAGGAAGGCTTTTCCCCCATAATGTGGAAATTTTTCTCTTTTCTACTCAGTCAATACACGATAGTTCCATGTTCCATCTTTATCTATGTATCGCTGTGAGATATTAGAAAAAGTAAACGAACCCCGAATGGCCTTAAATAGACAATCTCTGTGCCAAAATTATGAAATCCCAATAGCATTCTCAGTGTGCTCACTTTCAACTGCAATTCTCAACAAATTCCGCCGCTCCCGAAACACCAAGAACCCACCTCATCCAAAACTCAAACACACAACATTGACTCAATCCCGACATTTCGTCCTCGCTATTCTTTCACATGCACATCCTGACTTTTTGCGACAATTTATTTCCCCAACGACATATATGAGGGTAGCAAAAAGTGAAGAGTGCGGAACGATGAAACGATACACGAGAAAGGCCGAAAGTCTGCGGCACTCGAACTGCAAAAATACCACATTGTACGTAACGCCATCTATCAAGGCTAGAATTCCTTTCTAGACAATGGAATGAATCGAGGGAGGCGAGATGTCTGAGGGTTGAGATATATTTCTCGGTCGACCGCTATCTTTGGCTTATTCTGGCAGCCGAGCAGATAGCCGTCCTTCAACATCAATTTTTAATTTCGACGCTTTTCGGATCTGGGCTACGTATTTCGAACCGAACAGGCACAGGGTGCTCTACGCCATAGAGCTGTATCCGAATGAATACGCTATACGTACGTAACTGAATGATCTTTTTTCAGAGAAATTCGATGAATCGTAAATCGGGAGTAGTAGGATATTGCCATAATGCCTTATAATGATTATTATATGTGAACAAGTCATGTTTGCAACCTCCAAAATTAATTTGTTGGAAATATTTCGTTACCGAATGCAAACCGCAACAAAAAAACAGAATTATGGCGACGATACCAGGGCCCAAAATGACGAGGACGAGGCACTCTTCGATTTGATGTTCGAATGTGGTGAGGCTTGAATTTTTAAAATTATAAAAGTGAGTTTTGTGAGCCATCATAGTACACACTATCGGTATTGATTTATAAATTTTAACTTATAAATTGGTTATTCCACACATATAAAGGCCCAATAATTCATAATATTATGAAACCATCTAGTCAAATTGATGAATTTCATTGAATCTCTGAAGATCAGAAACCATTTCGTTAATTTAGTTGACATCCATACCATAAAACAACGTTTTCATGAAAATCACAACCTGAGGGAAAAATCACTCCAAGGCTGTGGAGATCAGATCGATTGAAGTGATGGCCACTTCATATCACCATGTCACGTCCAGGGACTCGATTTTTGACGGTCTTCCTTATGACAACGCATACGCTATCGCTAAGGCTCAGTCAATCGATTCTTTTCTATCTTAGTGATAGCGTATTCGCTAAATAATGGGAGTAGTCGAAAATTGGACCCCATATGACATTTTCGTCGCTCGGAAGAAGGTTTCTCCAGAATTCAACATGTGGGTAGAGAGACATAAGGTCTGAACATTCCTTAGTGGAGAACGGGGTTCTTTCTGTCAGAGGGAAGTCAATATCGCGTTATCAATTCCCCAATTTGCTGATGAAAATTTAGATAAAAATATTACGCTTTTTGCTGCTTGTGAGACAAAAAAAGCGTTATATGGGGCACAATGTCGTTTATATAAACGGAAACGTTCGCTTTTCACTTTTATTCACTCTAATTGTCAAACCCCTGGAATATTTTTTGCGTATAGTCAATTTCTCATTATTTATTATGACGAGGGAAAATGGCGACAAAGCCGCCAACCTCCAAGAGAGCGCCAAAATTCTTATGGAAACTCGCTTCCCAGGTTCTGTCATCCCAGGAACGACGAACCGGACGGAAGTACCAATACGACTGGCAATTTGCTAGCACTATAATTGATGAGGACAAGGTGGGACATATCGGGCTTTTTCCCCTTCAAAGCACCAGGACCTGACGGTATAAGACCAGCCCTACTACATTGGGGACTGGATATTCTTATGCCGCACCTGGTTGGAATATTCAGAGCCTCATTAACTCTGAGGTATGTTCCCAGTAAATGGAGAGAAGTACGGGTGGTGTTTATACCCAAACCAGGAAGGATGGACTACACCTTACCGAAAGCATTCCGACCAATAAGTCTCACATCGTTCTTTTTGAAAACAATGGAGAGGTTGTGCGAGCGGTATATAAGAGATGAAGTCTTAGTTCACAATCCACTTCATCCAAATCAGCATGCATATACTCCGGGAAGGTTCACTGATTCGGCCCTTCACCAAGTGGTTGGCAGAATCGAGAGATCATTGGATAATAAGGAATCCACCCTGGGTATATTCATAGATATCGAAGGAGCGTTCGATAAAACGACCTTCCCAACATTCCATCCAGCAACTTAACTCCAGGAACATACCCCTGGTGGGAGGAGAATGGATACTCAAGATGCTCTCTAGTAGAGCAATAAGCATAAATGTAGAAGACATTACTGTGAGAGGACTGGTCATGAGGGGATGTCCGCAGGGAGCGGTCTTATCACCCCTTCTTTGGAACATAGTCCTGGATACCCTGATTAATCACTTCAAAAATAATGGTTTCTACACAATTGCATATGCAGTTGACATAGTTATCTTGCAGACCGGCAAATTTGTGAACACAATGTGTGATAGAGCGCAGGATGATCTCAAATTAACAGAATCATGGTGTAAAGAACACTCACTGTCGATAAATCCCAAGAAGACGAAGATGGTCGTCCTTTTCACTAGGAAAAGAAGCTTATCGGGCTTAAAACCCCCCGAAATCTTCAAAAGCAAACTAAACTTCTCTGAAGAGGTGAAATACCTTGGTATTACCCTCGACAGGAAGTTAACATGGAACTCGCACATTCAGAGCAGAGCAAAAAGAGCATATGTGGCCTATGAGCAGTGTCGGAGGACATTGGGACGCACATGGGGTCTCTCGCCCCGTCTAGTCACCTGGATCTACACTGCAATAATAAGACCTATGCTAACGTACGCAGCCATTGCATGGGGACCGAAAACTCTACAAGCACCGGCCATCCAGAAATTATATCAAATATAGCGAATGGCTTGTCTGAACATCACAGGAGCCATGAGAACAACACCAACCGCGGCAATGGAATTAGTTACTGGTCTGACACCTCTGGACCTGCACGTCAAGGAGGTTGCGCTAATGGCCATGCTACGATTGCGCACGGCTGGTGTAAGCCCCAAGGTAGGAATGGGTCAACTGAGGCTGAGCCTGTGGAGAGAGGCGCTTACTGCGGTACCTCTGCTACAGGCAGCCAGTGACGCAATTGAACCCAGGTTTGCGTTTAATAAACCCTACAGAATACAAATAAAACAGAACACTGAGGCAGATGCTGCAAATGCAATACGCATATACACAGACGGCTCAAAAACCAAGGAAGGTCAAAAACCAAGGAAGGATCAGGATGTGGAGTTTACTCCAGATCACTTAGCCTGAGGATTAAGTGGGGAATGGGAAAAATACCAGCGTGGTTCAAACAGAACTGGCTGGTATCTCAATCGCCACAAAAGAGCTAACCAAAAAAGGAATTTCTGGCAAAAACATAATAATCTGCACTGATAGTAGATAAGCCCTACTAACCTTGAATATACAACGTATTATCTCAGGGTTAGCACTAGAGTGCCACCAAGATTCAGCTAACGCCTCGGTAGATAACAATATCGTACTAAGGTGGGTGAAAGGGCATGACAGGAGCAAAGGTAACCGCATTGCTGACTCTTTGGCCAGGATGGCGGCTGGACTGAAAATTTTGGGACCAGGTGACACCCATGGCTTGACTTCAACAATTGCGGAACTAGCCAAACGTTACACCCATACCCAATCCCTTAAGAGATGGGATGAAACCAAAGGATTCAGTTTTGCCAGGATCACCCTCGGCGACCGTGGGAAGCTGGATCCGAATAAATATTTGGCGATGACCAGGAAGAACCTACGTTCAACAGTGGAATTTCTGACTGGACACTGTCAACTAAGGAAACACCTCTATATTATGGGGCTAGTGGACACACCTCTATGCAGAATGTGTGAACAGGAAGATAAAAGTGTCAGGCATGTCTTATGTGAATGTCTGGAGCTATCGTCGATAAGAGAGTGTGTGTTCGGTGAGTCTTGGCCCACACCTGCCGATATTAAGGAGATGTCCCCTAGTGACCTGTCTTCCTTCCTGGATGAGGTAGGATGGACAATGAATGTCCTAGGAGGGCGACTCCTTGGGAGGATGTACAATGGGTCATATTGTGGCCTAAGTGCTGTGGGTCTACACTCACCCTCCCTACTCTACAGATACAGATCAAAGGTCGCACAGTATAATCACCGAAACGCCCTATTTGCTACCCTAGAATAAGAGCTACCGATGCTGTATGTCAGAAAGTAGTCTAGTCAAAGAAAAGTTACAACCTATAGAACTGATAAAGGCACACAAAAATTAAGTCAGTAAAAATATTAGGAACTTGGATATCTTCGTGGGGAGAGTGAAAATTGATGAATTATTTTTCCTCCTACGAATCAAAAGATAGAAATTAGGACTTCTATGTAATATCAAAAAAATTCACAAACACTCTCTGTTGATAGGTGCGTGTCTTTCATCAAAAGACGAGCGATTCATTCACAAAAAAGAAGAAAAAGTCCGTCTTGAACAGTTACTCCCTGATTAAGTCTGTTAAAAAAAAGCAGCAAGTTGTTGAAGAATTTGTTACAATACTCTTTAGGTCGTAGATCACCAGGTTGTTTAGGAGGAGAAAATGAATGCCTTTTGAAGAAGATATTTGATGAATGGCCCAAAAATATTAAAGCACGAATGACACTTCAGAATGATGGATTTCTACAGGATTTTTCTCAAGAACTGCTGTTAATTTCAGGAAATGACTCCTTATGATATTCTATACAGAAAAGTTCTCTTAGACACAGATGGACACTCTACAGTTTCAAAAATAAGGAGGTGGAGAAATAAATTGTCAATTTGGAGATACCTCAAAATCAAGTGGAGGACAATGATGCTAGTAGAATTGAAAAGAATGAAGATTTGTTCAGATATAATGAAATGGTGTCGATCGTCTTCGATTAAAGTAGTCAGGATTGATAATCCGAAGTGTTCTTGAATTTTTCATTTCCTATCGAAGTCAACACTGAAATAATAATTCGACTCAATGGAAGAATGAAGAAAGGATAAATCAAAGAAATCTGTAAAACTCGATATGGCACTCATAAGAAAAAATGAAGTTGATGATGGCCCAGAAACGAAACGTCGGATAGAAGATTTGAAAGCATCAACATATAAGGAAGTGAAAGTTTATTTTCAAAAAGGTCATCACATGAAGCTAGAAAAATATAAAGAGAATTATCAAGAATAGCGCCCTTTTCCGAATAGTAGGTAGTTTGAAACTTTCTTCACGGCATCCTGTTAGCCATTCAATGTCTTATACATTTCTCAAGATCCCAATGTTAGGAGGCGAATTTGAAATAACCGGTATGCTCGACGCTTAGTTATCATTATGTGAGTGCTCAATTTCAAAGGTCACTTTTCTGCCATGTAACGTGAAAGTGTCTTCATTGAAATTCCGTCGACATTGTCATCAATAACCATCGCAAAATTCGCTGTGGGAAAAATTGATTAATAGCCGGTGGTAGACGCGCGTATGTTTTTACTCCAAGTAGACAACAGGATGAAATATCACTTTTTTAATTAAGTATAAACCACCACTGATACGGCAAGTGCGTGATTTATTAGCTTGTTTTTACAAACAAACATTCTTGTGAGATGGAAACGAAAATCGAATCTGTATAGGCTGGCTGAATCTCGAAAACCCTTCAAGTTAGAAAGACGTTTAAATTATTTCAATGGTCACTGAAATCAGGAGAAGCTTGAGGTGATTTGAAAAAAAAAATGTCGATTTGTATTCAGCTTTCATTTTACAAAAAAATCTACAGAATCCAACAAAGCAAGATACACATTTTTGGAAAAAGTCGATGGTGGTAAGTATTTTGACTCTTGATTCATTCGATTTTAGTACTTAGTTTGAATTTTCGTATAACTGTGAGTGAGGGTTTTTTAGATCATAAAAGGTCATCCTTCAGAAAGGCAGCCTTATACTATCATATGTTTGACATATGTTTTTCACAAGAATTTCATTCGGCAAAAATGATAAAAACAGAGGCATATACAGAGCACCTTCCCCCGCGATCCCATACGAATCACAGAAAATAATACACGGGTGATCTTGTGAATTTCCATACGATGGGCGCAGTAGTTGAAATTTTCCTTTCACCCATACTGAAATCCTAGAACTAGAAGGGCCATACCTGAAGGTATTTCATTAAGTCTTAGAGAGAACTTGTTCGAATTAATTAGCCTTATTTCATGCAAAATAGTGCCACTGCTTTCGGAATACTGGGGAGAATTTGAGGTAATAAATTAATTGAGTCCTCTCTCTGTTACAACCTGCTACTGCCGTGTTTTCATCACGATTACTGAACTTCGAGTCCACATTGATTTCCATCTGGCTGTTAGTAGTTCATTCAAGTATAAGAAATGATGATGGAATTTTGATATCAGAAATGGGATGAAATAGTCGGTAATGAGGAATATGGATTATTTTGCAGCTCTGTGTTACACGTCAACGTTTCACGCTCGTTTTTTTTAAGTGAGCAAGGTTCTTGGTGAACGAAATGATGATTATGATCATTAAAGTAACTTGACCATAAGTTTGAATGAATAAATAACGTTTTTCCTAATTTATTCATCAATAGCTACCTTTCCTTGTAGGAGATTCACGAAACCAGAAGTAGTCGTATCCACTCTTGAGGGAATTCTATAAGAAATTGAAAGTCCCATTGTGTATAGAGAAGGAATGAATGCATAGTTCATCCAATTTAAAACCTATTGTGTGATGACATTCCACAGCTTTATTGATCTTGAATCTAATTTCGTCCTCTGTCCTGAAGTAAAATATTAGGAAAGATATGGAATTCTGGAGTGGGGTACAATCTATTTATTGCGTCTTTTCATTTTGATTACGAATAAAAGAAGATGAATGGAAAACGGTCGTTTCGTTCAAGAAATTCAGACTTTTGTGTATGGCTGTAATCAATTCGAATTGAAAAGAGGCACAAGTTCAAGAAATAACAGGAATATATCTTCGAGAGCTATTATTGAGCTTGCCGAGGAATGAACGAACTTTTCAACAATGGAGATGCATATCTGAATGTGAATTCGAAATTCTAAATGAAATATTCTTTCTATATATTCAATAAAACAGGTATCAGTTATACTAACATTCATTTATTTCCCGAAAACATACATGTTTTCGATAGGGAGTGGAGATACAATTTTCATAAAAGATATGAGAATCAATATTTCCAGTGATAAAGATGCTTTCAGGAAATTATGGTCGGAAAATTCATCAGATGGAGTTGTGAATACTGTCCTCTTGAAAAATCTAATTGAGAGATTTGACGCTCGCTTTGTTGGATGCCCATGTATAGCATAGGTTATTGTGTAAAGGGTCAAAACTGTAATCTAAAGTCTGTATTTCATCTTATCTTAATTATTTGCCGCACATATCTCAATAATGTATTCCATAGTTAATGGCTTTTCATTTATCATGCTCATTATGTGAATTTTCTGAAGGTTCACGGGTTTCATGTATTTGATCATGACTGAACCCAAATATATTATCAAAACCTATATAAAATCAGAATTATCCTTTGTACACACTACACTTCACTTCAATTCTTGTACTGTTCAGACTCTTGTCATATATCGAAGTCCGTAAATACCAAGTTCAGCTAACCCGATCCACAGATTGAGTTCTTTGTTCCTTAAAACTTGGTTCACAACACTACAATTGCCACAGTCAAGAAGTATCATCGTCACAAATTTGGAACTCCACATTTCTGATAAAATCAAGAGACTGAAAGTTATTTTTTGATAGGCCATGGAGATGTTACATTAATGCTTAAGAGTGCGTTTCTCAGGGGATACTTTTTTTTGTTGTGTGGGGGGTAAGCTCAAATCCAAGTAGGTGGGGGTTGTTACCCCTGTCCCGCGGCCGCCATATTGAAAATAGACTGCAAATGGTTTTCGTGCTTTATTTACCAAATTACCCATCCTACGGAAATCTCAAATTGAATTTCCTACAACTTCATCACCAGGACTTTTCATCGACAAATGAAAAATAACGAAGTTTTGCAGGAAAATAGTTGATAATTCTTTTTTCGGCGCTATAATTTTTTTTCTAGTCATTCCACAATGAAAAGACATGTGATAATTTTATATAGGGGGTTTCGAGAAATAATTTCCACTATGAATTTTTGTGTTTTCGATCATTCATTAGAGTTTTACAGCGCTCCGAAGTTGACTGTATTCTCAATTGCTTCCTGGGATACATACGAGGGCGAATGGGTTTTCACGCTTTATCTATATATCATAGAGAGAAGTTATGGCAATATTTTTTGTGTTAAAATTGAATTCTCCAACTAAATAATAATGATGATAAAGGAATGATACCTCTAGCCTGATGTAATGGGTGACTCAGACTGTCACGGGATAAGGAAAAGGAGATGGAACGAATCAGTCGTATAATATCGTCCGAGGGGTATTGTTGGAAAAGTAAAACTGTGTTTGATTACATTAGTGGTAGTTCGACGATACTACATTTGGCGACGAGGAAAAAGTTTTTAGTGAAAATTATATTGTGGAAAAAAAGACAGTGTTTTAAGTGTGAATATTGTAGAAATATATTAGGTGGAAAGAAAAAGTAAGTATCTAGTAATAAAGTAAATTACAGCGGTGGGCTCGGATGGGAAATTAAAAACGAAATATTACACGAAGAAAAAAAAACAAAGAAAGATGAAAGGAAATTACATGATACATTTTTGTGTATTTACTTTTACAAAAAAAAATCCATTGATTCAAGTAGAAAGAAATGAGTAAAACTACAAAGGGTTTAGAAACCAGATTTGAAAAAGGAAAGTATGGTTTGAAAACCATTATGGGTTAATGACCCGTAAAAGGTGTGGTTTGAAAATCACGGAAAAAAGCTAATGGTTCAAAAAACATTTTGGGTTAATGAACGAAAAAGGTGTGGTTTGAAAATCACGGGAGAAAGCTAATGGTTTAGAAACCTTTATGGGTTAATGACCCGGAAAATGGATAGGTGGTTTCAAAACCACGGAAAACCTTTCAGGGTTAAAAAAACCCGGTGAGAAAAAAACTTTGTTTTTCCACTTGATCAACAGATATATTTCCTAAGGCTAGAGAGGGGGAAGTTAAATAGTTATAATTGTGGAAATTTTAGGCAACAATGAGTTGTTTACCGGTTCTCGAGCCATTTGACTGCGATGGAGACCAAAGTTCGGTTGGATTGAGATGGGAAAAGTGGATGAGAGGTTTCAACATATGTTTGGAAGCCCTTAGTGTGGAAGACCCGATGAACAAGAGAGCCATATACAACTGCATGCAGGTGGACTTCCTCTACAAGAACTCTACTACAACATCCCAGGGGCTCATATAGATGAACCAAGCGATGAAGGTGATGTTTTCGAGGTCGCCATCCGTAAGCTAGAAAAATATTTCAAACCAAAACAGAGCAAATTATATGAAAGGTATTCATTCAGAAAAATTAAACAAGAGTCAGGTGAAAACTTTGATACATTTTTAGTTAGGCTAAGAATACAAGCAAATAAATGTGTTGATGAACATTTGATCGATCAAATAGTAGAGAAATGTAATTCAGAGGAGTTACGGAAGAAAATATTGTCTTTGGGGGATAATGTTACGTTAGAATCGATTGATCGCGAATTAAAAGAATTTTCAGAGTCCAGAACTTTCCACGAAATAAATGAAGTCGCTACCGCCTCAAATTATAAAAACAAAAAACGAAGTTTGACAAATTATGGTAGATGCGCAGCATATACACACAGCGGCCAAGACAACATTTGTCCGGCATTGGGGGAAAAATGATTGAAATGTGGAAAAATGGGCCATTATCGTAAACAGTGTCGTAGCCATTTCGAGCCAATGTTCAATCGTAGGGCTACATTCAGACAGCCCCCGGCTAATAGACGAGAAACTTTCAATTATATTGAGCCGTCCTCGTCTCCTCCGCTAGATGACCAAGACAAGGAGTATGTCTTTCACATCGATGATGAAACCAAAATTCCTTGCACTATTGGGACAGTGAAAACTAAAATACTCATCTATTCAGGAAGCACAAGCAATTTGATTATCGGATGATACATGGACATATTTGAGCAAGAATAACGTGCAAGTTTGGAACCAGATAAAGAAGCCCGATGAAGTATTTTTGGCGTATGCAAGTAATATTCCTCTAGAAGTGATTGGATCTTTCCAAGCACGAATTCAAGCGGGTAACAATCAGGAAAACGGCACTTTCAACGTTATCAAAGGGGGTACAGAAGACATACTGGGGAAGACTACGGCTATAGCTATAGGAGTCCTGAAAGTTGGTCTTAATATAAACCATATAGAGCCATTGCCAAAATTAAAAAATGTAGTAGTTGATATTCCCATAGACAGCTGGGTTACTCCAGTATCACAACCTTTTCGTAGAATACCAATACCGTTAGAAGCCAAGGTGGAAGCAAAACTCCAGGAATTAATTGAATCGGATATTATTGAACCAGTCAACGAGCCATCCAGATGAGTGTCTCCGATGATGCCAATATTGAAAGAAAATGGAGATATACGTATCTGTATAGATATGAGAAGGGCTAATCAAGCTATTGTGAGGAAAAATCACCCACTACCCACAATGGATACATTGTTGCAAAACCTCAGAGAAGCGAATTTGTTTTCGAGATTAGACATTAAAAACGCATTGGAGCATAACGATCGATTGGGAAAAACTATGAAAGCATTAAGAGAAAATAACGTACTGCTCAATGAAAATAAGTGTCAATACAGGTTGAAACAAATAGATTTGCTGGGACATACGTTGAATTCCGAGGGAATCATGTCATTGAGGACTTATGTTGCAGGGATATTATCATTTCTTCAACCTAATACTATTGAAGAAGTCCAAAGTTGACTGAACCATTTAAATTATTTTTTAGATTGAAACTAGCGAAACAATCAAATATCAGGAAATATTGGACCTCTCATCAGGAAAATGCGTTTATTCAACTGAAGAAAAGTTTGGCGAATATCAAGTCATTGGGGTATTATTATAACCCAAGTGAGAGAACACAAGTTATGGTCGACGCGAGTTCTGTAGGTCTACAATCTTGATACAAATTGATGAAAAAGGGCCACGTATTATTGCATTTGGCAATAAAAGTTTATCATACTGCGAAAAACGATATTTCCAAACTGAAAAAGAGGCGCTTGCTTTGGTATGGGCAGTATAGCATTTCAAAGTATATCTATATGGTGAGGATTCTTTCGAACTAGAAACAGACCACAAACTGTTGGAAGCAATTTTCAGTCCGAAGTCGAAACCTTGTGCGAGAATAGAAAGGAGGGTATTACGCTTGCAATCTTATAATTTCATAGTTGTGTACAAACCCGGCAAATCGAATATAGCAGATCCCCTTTCTCGGCTGTGTATAGATCGGAAACAAGAAATTTCCAGTTTTGATGAAGAACAAGTTAGACAAATTGCAGAGTATGCCGTCCAGTGACTGTGAGAATGGAGGACATAAAAAATTATTCACAAAATGATACAGAAATTTCCAAGATCAAAGAAGGATTGAATTTTAACAAATGGGATGATAGCGTTAAGCAGTAGGAACTCTTGGAATCTGAACTATGTGTTTCAGATGCCATCTTACTTAGAGGTATGAAAATTGTTATCCCAGTGGAACTGCGAGAGAAAGTATTGAAAGCAGCCCACGTAGGACATCCGGGCATTGTAGCTATGAAGAATCGACTTAGAACGAAAGTGTGGTGGTCAGGAATAGACAAAGACGCCGAAACAATCGTGAAAGCATGTAAGGGATGTACGTTGGTATCAGCACCAACTCTACCGAACCCTCTTATGAGAAGAGAACTGCCAGTAGAAGCTTGGGTGGACGTTGCAATGGATTTTATGGGACCTTTGCCAAGCAGCGACCATTTGTTCGTGATTGTAGAATACTTCAGTAGGTACAAGAAAATAAAAATATCAAGGGGTATTTCAGCTGCATTCACTGTGACAACATTACGAGAAATATTCTCACGTTTGGGAAATCCAAAGTCAATCACGGCGGATAACGGCAGGCAGTTTACAAGCACCGAAATGAAGGAGTTCTGTGAAGAAAGGGATATTATTTTATATAACAGTATTCCTTATTGGCCATAACAAAACGGAGAAGTGGAACAGCAAAATAGGGACATTCGATAGCGTCTGAAAATAAGTCAAGCATTAGAAAAGGATTGGAAGAGTGAATTATTGGATTATCTGACAATGTGTAATAGCACTCCACACACAGTGACTGGTGAAACGGCCTCCGAACTATTCTTCAACAGAATATTTAGAGATAAAATTCCAAAACATTCAGGATGAGAAATTCTCATCAGTACATGAAGAAGTTAGAGAAAGAGACCAAATGAAAAAAGAAAGTAGAAGAAGTGGAACAGCAAAATAGGGACATTCGATAGCGTCTGAAAATAAGTCAAGCATTAGAAAAGGATTGGAAGAGTGCATTATTGGATTATCTGACAATGTGTAATAGCACTCCACACACAGTGACTGGTAAAACGCCCTCCGAACTATTCTTCAACTGAATATTTAGAGATAAAATTCCAAAACATTCAGGATGAGAAATTCTCATCAGTACATGAAGAAGTTAGAGAAAGAGACCAAATGAAAAAAGAAAAGGGAAAGGAGTATGCAGATAGAAAAAAAAGCTGGAGAAATAGAAGTAGAAGAAGGAAGCAAGGTTTATGTGGAAAATTTCAACAGAGAAAATAAACTGACACCCCCTTCAATCCAGCTTCTCATACAGAACTAAGAAAAAGAGAAGGGGACGTACAAATTCGAAATGATGAAACTGGAAAAAAAACACGTCGAAACATAGTACATTTAAAGAAAGTTGAAGGGGAATGGAGGTGCGTAACAAATGATGATATCAACGAGGGTGATTCGAACCTAGAAAAATCTCAATAATAGGCCAGTCGTTTTCAGGGTATTACGCAAGGAAAAAACGAAAAATATTTTTTTTGTTGAAAAAGAAGGAGACAGGAGTAGGTAGCAAAGATTTCATTAGAATATAGAAGCAAGTGACATATTCTTTAAATTGTGAAGTTTATTAGTTAAGTTTGGTATTTCATTAATGTCTATTTGTTTTGTGTTCAATGGAATAGGTTAGTATTGAGTACAAAATTTATTGTAAAAGGGAGAGATGTACTATGTTGTGATAATGAATAAAGGAATGATACCTCTCTCCTGATGTAATGGGTGACTTAGACTGTCACTGGATAAGGAATAGGAGATGGAACGAGTCAGTCGTATAATATCGTCCGAGAGGTATTGTTGAAAAAGTAAAACTGTGTTTGATTACATTAGTGGTAGTTCGACGATACTACAGTCAACAACAAAGTTTTTATCGAAAATATTTAAGAAATTTGTAACAAATATTCTTCTTGGCTGAATATTTTTATCATCAGTCATTTCACATTAAAATGACATCAGAACGTTTTTATAGGGGGTGATATTAGCGAATAATTTCCACTAGGAAATGTATAATTCCATTATTTCATTTCAGTTTTACTGCGCTCCGAAGTTTATCGTTTTCTCAGATACGCCTTGGCATCAGTGCCGGATTTATATTTTTTACGAGTGTAAGCAAATTTATTTCTGCAGCCCCATGTAACTTTCTAAAATAATAATTGTTAAGTTATTTGAAATAATGAATTTGTGATTGAGAAATGGCAAGAGAGAGCATTCAAAAAGCAAGAATTACAATTTTTCACTGGACTTTTCAATATCATTATCATCTATATAATCTTAGCGGGGGTGGTTCCGTTGAGTCACTGCTCCCACCGCGTCGGCCCGCTGTCATCCATCATTGACACGGTAATATAGATGAAATTTATTAGTATAAAAAAAACATGAGACTACGGGCGCATCCGGGGGGGGGTAAACTACGAAAAGCATGTTATTTGTAATTGAGATTTTGACTAAAATCAAAGTTCTCACTATTCTCTCGCAGATTACTATTCTCTCACTATCTGGATAACCCAATTGATAATAAATGCGTTAAATATTTCTGGGGTGTACTGTACGTTCCCTGTCTCCGGCGTTGAGCGTTTCTCACTAAGGAATTCACATATTTTAAGTATTATTTCTGTACCAGTTCAATGTTGAGTGTTGGTCAAGCAAATATGACTTTGATTTTGAATTATTGTAGTTGGGCGTCGCATTGACTTTGAGATATCGGTGCTTTGGTCAACATTTGTACGAAATTATAGCCACATAATCAAGAATTAAACTGTCATTCAATCATCACCTGTCACTAAATGCGTTTTTCATTGTCGAAAAAGAATACATAATCAAGAAACTTCAATTTGCATTCTATCGTAATTCTAAAGTTCCTATGAGTTTGACCCCAAAAAAACGCCTGTGGAGCTAATTGCGTCCTGCATGTAGCTATGTGTGCCCCACCTAATATTAATCTGGGTGCGCCACTGCATGGCCTGTGAACTTGTTTGAATTTCAATTTTTATCCTCTGAAATTGAGTCCTCTTGAATCTGCCGCCTCTAGGCAGCGGCCTATATGACCTGTTGACAAATCCAGGACTGCTTGGAATAAAAATGAATAATCAGGCTTATTTTTCCATAACCTTTCAAATATCTATATAATTGTTATTTTTTTCGACATTACTATGCTATTATTGGTTTCCCAACTTTTGGTTTAATTTTATTAATTTTTACAATAATTTCTAATCCGAGTACATTCAAAAGATTCTTATGCAGGTGAGAAAGGCCCAGGTTACAATTTGGGGACAAAAAAAACATCTGCCTGCTATTACTATCATTATTATTATCATAATTGATCCTAGAAGGCGCAGTTGTTTTTTCCTCTACTTATTCTCTCAGTTGTGCTATGTATTTCACCACGTACAGAGGTATTTGATTATGAAAAGTATTTTGAGTTTTGCAGGTATGGTTTTGAGTTCTGTGAAAGAAGTGTAAAGGCGAAAGCAGTAAAAAAGTCTTGCTTCATCGAACATTCGCAAAAAACGATGTGGATAATGAATAAACAACTGTTCCGGGGGTTTCTCTACATATTGCATGTTACTTTTCGTCGGCTTGTTATTACAATGTGGCATGTGACATTTTTTGAGATTTTGCGTTTTCAGAATCAAAAGATTGCAGATAGACGGAGGTCTTCAGCTATTTTCCGATTGATAGCAGCCATCATTAACAGTAAAACATAGGTGCATGTACGATTTGACAGCTGAGTCCAGCTACAAAGTTGTATGTTCTACATGCAACTTGGTTTGTGAATTTGCCGACTCCGCGTTGCTCTGGGTGCACACGCCCCTTTGCATTTCACACGTTTTAGCGAAAATTCCTGGCGTGTTCAGCGGATGAAAACAAAAAGTTAACAGTGTCATATAGGGTAAAAAATATGTTCACTAATATTGATGAAGATAGTGATGATTCTATCAAAGTTCCTGACTTTGTTCCTGATGAATATTACCAAAATCACAAAAGGTTTGTAATAACTGTAAAAGTAGGGTTATATTTATGTTAAGAAAATATAGGTACAAGGGACTGTTTGAGGAGCCCATTCAAGAACAAGTAGATGATAGAGTTGAATACTCAAGTAGAGTATACGAACATCAACTTGCTGTCCGAAAATCAGACCCATCTTCAGCTCTGTCCAAACATCATCAAGACACGATGCGGAATACTATAGAGAGAGAAAGGATATGTACATTGATTGTTATTGTGAATGATAGAATGATAATTTCAGACCTCTCTTTATCTGCTACATAGAGAAAGGAATTCCTTGGAGTACTTAAAGTATTCCATCTTGCTCACTCTGCAGTCCTCTCACTCTCTTTGGGCCGGTCCATTAATTATAATGTCTATGGGACTCATCTATTCAAATCATATCTGAAAGTATGTTTGCTATTACATAAATTATATTGATTTCGAAATACTTCATTGGAACGCTCCTCAACTAATATTCATAAAATAAAAATAACCCACCTTCGGTCATCAGTCTCTTTTTTCGTATCTTTCCTAATGATGAACCAGGAAAATCGAAAAGCGATGGGACAGCATTATTTTTTAGAACTTTAGTTCCGAAAGGATTAACAAAGTAGTACTCTTCACAGAAATGTTCGCTATAAATCACTGCGGTTTCAGAAGAATTTTTTTACTTCTTTTGAGAGCTAGAAATCTATATGAGAAGATTGATTATTATTCGTGATATATAATATGAGAAATGATAATTTACCTATGGAATTTCAAGTTGAGTTCTCTTTTATATCTGCTGAAGCAGTTGAACACTGCATTATGAAATGTTTATGGATTGAGTAACACAGTTCGAAAGCAGTAACCAAATTCGAAGTAATTTCAAGAACAAACGTTTCAAATTTACGAGTTACAACAGAATTTTAAATGATTGATCGTGATGTGACTTTCATTTCTACTAAGATTCAAAACGAAGAAATATACAACAGAAGGTGGGAAACTGAGAGAATCAGTCCAAACATGCCGTATGTCATATGATACAGCAGCCAACATCTCAGTTGCTACTTGGTCACTATCACATCCTTTTCGAGGAGATGGAGATAATATCAATAGATATTTCAGAATTTAGATTAATGAAGAACATATTCGAAACTGAATGAATTCAAAAGTTGAAATGGTCAAGTCCAGAGACGCTTCGTAACAAACGTCTAAATCTTCGTTAAAAGCGTCTAACGCCTATATATCATTTTCATAAGGTATCACTGCATATTTTCATTCATACTCTAATCTAATGTATGTATTCTCGAATGTTGTTGACACATTCAGGGGTATTTTTGTGATTGAAATTTGTATTCTTCTGGCATCTGTACAAATGAATGACAGGTTTCGAAACAATCAAATCAGTTTTCAAGACGATTTTTCAATTGAATGGGTGTCAAACAATTATGTTTTCGGTTGTTGATGTGAATTTTGAAAATATTCGAACTGTTCACTTCGTTGGTAGCATCTAGAGAAATCTGTAAAAAGGAATAAGAGGTCTCAAAACAGTCAAATTAGTTTTTCAAGATGATCTGCCATCTGAATTGGTGTCAAACAACTTATAAGCCCGTGTCTCACGGTCACACAATTTGATCGAATCAGTTTGACGTGACGTAATTGATGACGTCATTTCAAATGTTTGATGGAAATAAGGACACAGACCAAAAACTAGGCAAGTTTCAAAAGGATGAATGATCATAGAACAGTCGAAAGTAGATGATTTTGATCAAATCGTGTGACCACAATCAATTTGAGAGTTCATCAAATTTACTGAAAACGTCACATCAAACTGATTTGATCAAATTGTTTGACCGTGAGACACAGGCTTTACAAGAATAAGGATTATTTTTTCGGTTTGCGCCAGATCTCAGGGTTTTTCAGGGTGGGTTGCCGAATAAAAACCACGGTTGTTGCTTATCCGGTATATTGATAACAAAGCACACAGGTGATAATTTTCACAGGGAAGACGAGAGCGGACGTAGCGTAATCAAAATAAAGCATTAGAGGCTATGAAGATAAAATAAAAAAGTTTAATACACAAAATAATAGGGTTGTTTAGTTTTACCTGCCTATGGAGGTGCAGGCGCAAGACAATACGCAGCAATGCGGCGTTTGAACAATGAAAAACCAAAAACACCTCACAGTCACTATCAACGTCGCTTGGAAGGATCTGTCACTACATCGGTCGAGATACGACAGAAAACCCAACTTGGTTTTTTGCTCTAATATCTCAGATGTTGTTGGTTGCCTACACGTAGGTAGGAACATTTTGATTCGCTACAGGTTGTTGATCTAGATTTCGAAAATATTCGTTCTACTCTCTTTGTTGGCAGCATCTGAAGGCATCTGTACAAATGAATAACATGTCTCGAAAGAGTCAAATTAATTTTCAAGAAGATTTACCAATTGAATGGATGTAATACAACTCACGAAAAAAACATTGTTTCTTTGGTTGTTGATGTAAATTTCTAGAATATTTGAACTGTTCTCACAGCTTCAGAGGTATATCGAGTTGTTTCAATATTCAGTTTCGATGTAGAAAGCCTCTACAAGAACGTAACCGTCAAAGAAGCACTCGAGATCATCAAAAAGAAGCTGAGAGAGGACGACACTTTGGAAAATGAAACAACACTACCAATAGGGGGAATCATGGAGTTGTTGGAATGCTGCGTTCAGAACTGCTACTTCCAGTGCGTTTCCTCAGCCAAGATGAAGGACTACCAATGAGATCACCCATGTCACCGGTTATAGCCAACATCTTCATGGAGTGGTTCGAATAATTCGCCTTCGAACAGACCAAGAAGAAACCTCGCGACTGGTTGAGATACGTCGACGACGCGTTCATAGTGTGGAACCACGGAGATGCAGAATTGGACGCCGTTCTAGAATATCTGAACAACGTGAGGCCAACCATCAAGTTCAAAATGAAAAAATAAAAAGAGCAAACTACCGTGGGGATGAAGCTGATCAGTCTACAGGAAACCAACGCATACTGGCAATACTTGAATAAGCAATCCAATCACCATCAGTCTACGAAGCAAAAAATCGTCAAATCTCTGACTAATCGGGCAATGCATCTGTGCAACACCAAAGAAAGTTTCGACAAGTAGCTGAACAACACAAGGAAGGATCTTTAGAGAAACGGCTACTCGAAGAAGCTAGTGGATGAGACATTGGCCCGAACAAACCAAAGGAACACCAAGGAGATACTGGAACAACAAATTCCTAACATCCCCTACGTGAGAAGACTTTCAGAGAAGATCGAGAGGATAGGAGGGAAATACAAAGTCAGAGTCTGTTTTCGATCAGGGAACACAATACGCAGCTAGCTCACAAAAATTTGACCACCAAATAAAAACAGCGACACTAACAACGGTGTTTACCAGATACCATGGTACCATCAAGTTCACAATGGAAAAATAATCTCAGACCAAACTGCCGTGGGAATGAAGCTGATCAGTCTACAGGAAACCAACGCATACTGGCAATACCTGAATGAGCAATCCAATCACCATCAAACTATGGAGCGGGAAATCGTCAAATCTATGATTGATCGGGCAATCAATCTCTGCAACACCAAAGAAAGTTTCGACAAGGAGCTGAACAATACAAGGAAGGATCTTCAGAAAAACGGCTACTCGAAGAAGCTAGTGGATCAGACATTGGCCCGGACGAACCAAAGGAACACCAAGGAGATACTGGAACAACCAATTCATACCATCCACTACGTGAGAAGACTTTCAGAGAAGACCAAGAGGATAGGAGGGAAATACAAAGTCAGAGTCTGTTTTCGATCAGGGAACACAATACGCAGCCAGCTCACAAAAATTCGACCACCGAATAAAAACAGCGACACTAACAACGGTGTTTACCAGATACCATGCGAGTGCGGCAAATCCTACATCGGAGAAACCAGAAGACAATTGAAGTGAAAATGAACGAACACAAGAAAATCACATGGGGGAAAAAAAATAAATCAGGAATAGCGGAGAATGTTTGGGCAAACCATCACAGAATTAAATAGTCTGAAGCCGAGGTCATACACAAGGAGGAGCATTGTTTCGAGAGGAAATTCAAGGAAGCCGCCTACATCCTCACCAACGACGCATTTAGTCACCCTAGAGTGGAGATCCGGAATGTGTGGAGGCCGCTTATCCAAGACATGGCCGACTTTGGCTCGATGAGGGAGAATATCGCGCCAATACATTCATTTCCCGCTGGAAATCGATCAACGCACGTCTAGTAGTAGCACCCGTGCGCCTCATTGTTAGTGCAACCCCTTCTCCCGCCATAAGGAAATCGGGAGCCTTCATAACCGACCATACCTTTAAATATTGTCAATCATCACCCGAAGACGATTGCGGATACCAGCATTCGAAACGTCGTGAATACACCTAACTTGAAACTTGCTTTCAACATGCATTAATAATATTTCATTCATTTATTCATTTAAATTTTTTGACTAATTTTTTACATTCGATATCTCAATTTCCTTATCACAATATTATTTCATTGATTTCTCTATTTGAATTTTTCGGACTAATATTTTATATTCGAGATCTCGATTTTTTGTAACAACATTATTTTCCTTTTGTTTGGATTTGATTTCCTCACTTGATTTTTCATCCTTTTGTTCTCAGCAACAGGTTCCAATAGAGTTAATAATATAGACCGAACCATTCCCATTCATGTTGAATTGATCAATGAATTAATGTTTCTGTGCATTCTTGACACCTCGAGTAAAATGTTCGATTCTTCACTCCAACCAAAAATTGAAGTATACTTCTTTCTCATCTCACCATTTTCGACAACATGTTTTTGAAAAATGTAGTATTGAACTCTCCAGCCTTCAGAATCTTTACAGATTCCACAAATTTCGGCAAATTTCTGGAGCTATTCATGAGTTGTACAGTGTTTGAATCCGTTCCATTAGGTATGACACGTTTTCACCAAAGGGAACATTTTTGTGAGGAAATGCTGAATATTCTCACTTTGATTAACACCAGGTCAACCATTTACATTTCCAATCTGATTCGTTATAGTGTTTGAATAATATCATTTCCACATGTTGTTGACGTATTGAGGGGCATTTTTGTGATTTAATTTGTGTTTTTTCAACCAAGTCGGCAGCATCTGAAATATGTGAAAATAATAGGTTTGAATTTTTTCTTCCAATATACCAAATATATCCTCAATATCATTACAAAACTTTTCGATCGTAATATGTCACTGATAATCAAGAATTCTTTGGTATGCATTATTTTGTTTTATTTGATGAGAAACTAACTCATTAAAACTTACTTTTGGTTATAAACAGGCACTCGTTGTGTTATTTATTATGTAGGTGGGTAATTATTCATTTTCAAGCGTTGTCGATCCACAAGTATTCTAAAGTATTGGTGATTCATTTGAAACGATTCTCTTAAAGGATTGAAGAGGGTTATTGACTTACACTCGATCAGTTGAATGATGTTTGTTTGTTTTTTCATACCATTTTTTGTTTATTATAATTTTTTTTTTCATCTCGAGAAATATATCTCAACAAATGACAGGCAATTGAGACAATAATCAACTGACATGAAGTCTACTTTCACCTATATTTGTCAATTTCAAACCTGTTAATTTCGTAATTTCACTTTTCTTCGAAGCGATCGGTTGGGTTCAATCCTATATTTCATGGAACTGATCTGAGTGGTTCAATCCAATTCGAAAACTATAATATATCTATTAGGTGGATCGGATCCCGTCAAATCAAACCCATTTTAAGCGGATCCAAAGTTGTGAGATAAATGTAGTCAGTATTGCTAGTGAAGTAGAGAATTGGACATGTTGAAAAAAAATTGATTCAATACACGTTATCACCCACGATGAATTTCAGGAATTCAATATGAGGGTACAACAAATTGACGACTTCAGAAAAGAGAATAGTGAATTCCGAATGTGATTAAGACTGACGATTTTTCATACCGCCTATAATAAAAATGTCGGTCAGTTTGTTCAATTACCTGCTGCATTCAACGCACAATATGAAATGAGCGAAGCACTCACTTCAAAAATATCCACAAAACGAGATTCTCAAGAGCCAGTGAATATTTCATATAGCCATTCGAGAACTTCAACGCTGCGAAATAAAACTTCAAGATATATCGAACTCGATTTGAAAACTATCTTACCATGAAGGGCATTTTTAGTAACAAAACGTTTGCTGTCAAATCTAATCGAATTGCAAATTGAAATTCAGGAAGAAGTTTTGAAAAAACTTTAAGGAAAACTTTGTATTTTGTTTTTCGTTGAAAAATGTTCCTATAATCTCTGTATCCAGAATGCGCCAACAATTTTTTCAATGAAATGTCATGGATATGAAAGTGAGCTTATGTGACAGAAAATGAGGCAGAGAAGTACTATTTTCTTTGGAAATTTTTGATTTTGTGGATTGACGATTATTGGATTTAAAGCATTCAGGACTGCAGCCCCTGTAAGACAGATGTGTCCACGCAGTTTTCAGAATATTTTGGATACAAACAATTCTTCTTGAACAAAAGTGGACATTTTCAATATTATAATTCACAATACATACTTTACGGTTGAGTAAAGACGCGGAGGGATGCAGTAGAGGATCGAGTTATTCACATTCAATAACAAGTAAATCTAGATAGCATGGACCTACAAATTATATAATTGCCAGAATGAAAAAAAATTAATTTCGATAATATTTAATGATGTTCTATAGAAAGTTTCTATATATTTGTCTTGAATTCATTTCAGAGTTGGAAGAAGTCGAAAATTTACATTTCAAAAACTCTTTTTGAATTGTACACAATTTCTCATCAAACCATGCAATGTTCATTTTCTTTCTGTCACTGTATGCCAACGAGTATTTTGCAGAAATCTGAAACGGAAATGATTCCCTTTGGAAAATGAGAACTCTTTATATTTGAATAGAAAATATAGGAAACAAGTTTTTTCATTCGGCGAAACAGAGAAAAGACAAATATATGAAATAGATCACTAGACATTCTCTATTTATAAGTAGATATTATTTACAGATAATAATACATATACTTGAAACGTGTGGTTGCTTGGTCCTTTTATAATATAGAATGATCAAGCAACCACGATATAGAATCTACATCGTCAGGAACGACGAAGTCTTAGTGCATTTGCAAGTGAACCCGAGGATAAATAATCGTTCTTACTCCCTGTTCAACTACAATCATCCAAACGCAATACAAATCAAATACATGTATTCATTTATAAAAAAAACTCAAGTAAATATCATCGGACGAAACCATTGAGATAAAAGGGTTTTTACATTACAGCTTCTCGATCATCGCCCTGTTATCTATGTTTTGGTTTATTGATAAAATATTTCACAAAGTTATCAAATATTCAAAAAATGAACAATTTGTTCAGGCCAGCCTCAACTCACCTACACTGTAGGTTGACGGACTAACACCTATTAGAAAACAACTACTCCCCTGGCTAATACCACGAAGGGCATTGAATTACATCCAACAGGTGTCAGTGCGGGATTCTTCACAGAAGAAATTCCGCATATGCTCCTGGCGATACAACTACCAGAATTGATTTCCAATTATTGGGAGGGGACACACTTGCAGACCGGTTTCGGGCTATTTGGCCCCTCATCAGTGCAAGGCAGTGCCATCATCAACATAAGTCGATGACTTCCCATAATTGAAAATCATACTCGAGCAGAGTATCTTCCCTAGACCTAGGCTGATACAAACAACTAGCAAAATAGCCGTTGCTGCGCCATCTGCCCGTAGACTAGGTACTAACCAAGAGCATATCCGCATGGCCCCAATTCCTTGTACAAGGAAAATACGAATTTCACAAAAATTCATGGGGATGCTTGAAGACTGGCTTTAAATCAAATATTCAAAAAATGAACAATTTGTTCAGGCCAGCCTCAACTCACCTACACTGTAGGTTGACGGTCTAACACCTATTAGAAAACAACTACTCCCCTGGCTAATACCACGAAGGGCATTGAATTACATCCATGTATCCATATTTTCCTTGTACAAGGAATTGGGGCCATGCGGATATGCTCTTGGTTAGTACCTAGTCTACGGGCAGATGGCGCAGCAACGGCTATTTTGCTAGTTGTTTGTATCAGCCCAGGTCTAGGGAAGATACTCTGCTCGAGTATGATTTTCAATTATGGGAAGTCATCGACTTATGTTGATGATGGCACTGCCTTGCACTGATGAGGGGCCAAATAGCCCGAAACCGGTCTGCAAGTGTGTCCCCTCCCAATAATTGGAAATCAATTCTGGTAGTTGTATCGCCAGGAGCATATGCGGAATTTCTTCTGTGAAGAATCCCGCACTGACACCTGTTGGATGTAATTCAATGCCCTTCGTGGTATTAGCCAGGGGAGTAGTTGTTTTCTAATAGGTGTTAGTCCGTCAACCTACAGTGTAGGTGAGTTGAGGCTGGTCTGAACAAATTGTTCATTTTTTGAATATTTGATTTAAAGCCAGTCTTCAAGCATCCCCATGAATTTTTGTGAAATTCGTATTTTCCTTGTACAAGGAATTGGGGCTATGCGGATATGCTCTTGGTTAGTACCTAGTCTACGGGCAGATGGCGCAGCAACGGCTATTTTGCTAGTTGTTTGTATCAGCCTAGGTCTAGGGAAGATACTCTGCTCGAGTATGATTTTCAATTATGGGAAGTCATCGACTTATGTTGATGATGGCACTGCCTTGCACTGATGAGGGGCCAATAGCCCGAAACCGGTCTGCAAGTGTGTCCCCTCCCAATAATTGGAAATCAATTCTGGTAGTTGTATCGCCAGGAGCATATGCAGAATTCTTGTGTGAAGAATCCCGCACTGACACCTGTTGGATGTAATTCAATGCCCTTCGTGGTATTAGCCAGGGGAGTAGTTGTTTTCTAATAGGTGTTAGTCCGTCAACCTACAGTGTAGGTGAGTTGAGGCTGGCCTGAGCAAATTGTTCATTTTTTGAATATTTGATTTAAAGCCAGTCTTCAAGCATCCCCATGAATTTTTGTGAAATTTCACAAAGTTTTTGCGACAAGATAATCCTCGCTCTGATTTCCCAATGAAAAATCAATTATATGACAATATATTCGGATACCCTACATGTCTTCATGTTATGGATATGAGAAGTTATTTCTTTCGAACTGCCATCGTTGATCATTTCCCGAAGCAATTCGTCCTAAACGTTTTTCTCGTGACGCCTAAGGAAAAAACCTTAAAATAAATCTCCATATCAGAAGAAATGAAAATTGATGTCCCATCTATTCTAGCCGAACGTGTTTTACATCGTATACGACTTATTATTCGGGGCAAACAATGGGTCTAACGTGGGTAATTTCTGTGAAAAGATGGAAAGTCGATTTAGTCGATGTGAAGGGACCCGACAAATTGAGATAGCGCTCAATATATCTTGGAATATATTCATCCAGGTCGATATATATGGTCGAAAACTAACTTCCTGCATGAACGGGAAGTAAGTTCCTACGAAGACTTTTTTTTCAACGATTCCATCGCGAAGAGGATAATCACTCTGGTTTTTATCTTTTTCAAAGCCAGTTACAAATTTCCACAAATTGGATAAAGAATAAATTATTGAATTAAGAATTTCTCCATTTTTGAGAAACATGTGATAACATTTTTTTTATGATTTAACATATTTTGAATGTTCTATTTATTCTATCATTATTATCAGTCGATTTATAATTAGATTGCAAACGATATATTGGAAAATTGGTTATTAATGATTTTTCATTTTCTTATGGAATATTAATGAAAACAATTATGATTCACGACAAAGGAATTATTACTCTGGTTTTCATCTTTCTCACAGCCAGTTACCAATTTCCACAATGCAGATGAAAACGAGAATTATTGGATGCCCTATTTATTCTATCATCATTATCAATCGATTGATAATTAGATTGCAACAAAATATTGGGAAATAAGTCATTTCTGAATTTGTATTATTGAATATCAGGAAAGGCTGTGATGAGGAAATCATTGAAAATTGTGAAATGATTTCTAATATACCACTCTCTTTGGCCGATATGAATGAAAAAACTGATGACATACCCTTATCATCGATAAGTGCATCAAATGAAAATTACAGGTATAATAACTTGGTAAAAACTTTTCGTACGGAGTTTTTTCGATTCAACGAAATACAGCTAGATAATATGAATGAAAAAATGTATTCACCGACAAGTGCGCCAATTAAAAATGATAGGTATAGTAGCTTGGGAAACTTCATTTGTGCAAAGTTCCACACCACGATTTCGTTTCTAGATCCAGTGAAATGGAATTAGAAGGTGGGCGTCTGATAGATATCGAACATTTTCTGAAACAGATTACCAGGATTACCAAACATCCTCTATTTGATTGTTCAAAGACATGTATCTTGTAAATGAATACAGAATGGACTCGATCTATATATATATATATATATATATATATATATATATATATATTGATTCA